>JAIEZT010000019.1:5895962-5940962 GCA_019594935.1 Periophthalmus modestus | reverse complement strand
AGAGACTTGTTCACAAGAAGAGCTGCTTTAAAGTTTATTCTCTGAGCCACAGGAGTCAGTGCACAGACCTGAACACAGGACTTGTGCTTGTACTTCCCAGTTCTAGTCAGCACCCGAGCACCAACATTCTGGCTGTCTAAAAGCGCATTTGGAGAGGCCGTCTCGATACCCATCTCGATAGCACGATGATAATAAAAAACTTTCTTTAGAAAATGTACTGTGATTTTCCACGTTAAACGGTAATACTCTATTCCCATGTGGCCTTATATCTGTATCATCCCTCAGTGGTCCAGGTAGGTTCCATAGTGGTCCATAGGCTTATACTAGTCTATGTGGTCTCAAGATCATAAAGAGAGATATACTTTTAACAGCCCTCATAAAGACACCAGAGTCAGGGCTCATTATAGGGTTGTCTGACAACTATAATGAGTCAGGTCTCATTGTGGGATAGTCTGATTACTCTAAATGACGTAAATATACCACTGCTTTCAGGGCGGAGAGGAAGAAGAAACCTTCACCGAGGAAGCAACAACAACATCCACCGCCGCGGAACAGGAAGTGACCAAAGCACCTCCCTCTGAAGACACGCCCTCTAGAGACAACGAGGAGGAGAATGAACCCAAAGAGGAGAGCAAGACGGAGGACAAGAGCAACGTGACGGGGGAGCGACAGAGCGGAGACGGACAGGTGAGAGAGGGGAGAAGCACAGGAGGGAGGGGGGAGAGATGGAGGGAGAGCGGGGAAGGTAAAGGGGAGAGAAGCAGAGGAGAGAGGGGAGAAGTAGAGGAGGCAGGGAGGAAGGATAGACAGGTGAGAGAGAGGGTTCAAGCTTACTTTATTACTAGATAAGTTTTTGCTCATTACCAGGTAAGGAGCTCAGGGCATTAGAATGTACACAAATACAAAAGTCTTATTATCCAATGAGAAATAATTCCCCAATGTGTAAAAACAATTAAATATTGGATAAAACAATGATGAAAAGATGAAACTGTAATGTAAAGTTTGTTCAGTAAAGAGACAGCAGTAGGAACCACACTGTTTTTATAGAGCTGTGCAAATGAGAACGCAGAGGTGAGACTGGAGGTATGTGAGGGCGAGAAGCCTGTCTGACCTCTAGCACTGGTTTAGTCCTGGTTTAACGCAGAGGGGACACTGGAGGTGTGTGCAGGGGAGAAGCCTGTCTGATCTCTAGCACTGGTTTGGTTCTGGCCATAGACTGTATATATAATGGGCATGGATAATGTGCTAGCCACTTCGTTTCACAAACGAAGTGAGGATGGGTATGAAGTGGTTCTTTTGAGTTCTGGCTCCAACTCACTTTCTCTGTAAAAACTCTGGCCCTTCTCTCTGTAACTGTGCTGTGAGCCTCGTCATTCTGACCTTAAAATGTTTGTAGTAACCCACTCTACGTGATCCTGGGTTTTTTATATCAATATTTCGTCCCAAAATCAAGATATGAACATTAATAACAGACACCTTATTTCCCCCAGGTTGCTCCCACTAGTGTTAGCAACAGGTTTGATTGACAGCGGTGGTAAGCGTGTCCCTGCTACAAAACCAGCGTGTGTGCAGGAGGGTGTGTTACCTTCAACAGTCTGACTCTTGACTGGCTCTTTGGTTTTGCACTCTGATTTCCAAATATGAGCCCTGGTTGCAGATTCGCCCCTATAACCGCTAGCCTCAGTGAGCTTCTTTTGGACACACAACACTGTGGGTGACGTCACATTCACTTAGTTACTACCTATTATACAATGTACGGTCCTGGCTCAGTCCTGGTTCAGTCCTGGTTCAGTCCTGGTTCAGTCCTGGTTCAGTCCTGGTTCAGTCCTGGTTCAGTCCTGGTTCAGTCCTGGTTCAGTCCTGGTTCAGTCCTGGTTCAGTCTTGGTTGTGTTTTTGCTGCAGGAGTCGACAGACGACCCAGAGACAAAGTCCGGAGGAAAACAGAAGCTGGACGACGACGAAGATCGAAAAAACCCGGCATACATCCCCCGAAAGGGACTGTTCTTTGAGCACGACCTGAGAGGAGCCACACAGGAGGAGGAGAGGTGAGGGGGAGGAGGAGAGGTGAGGGGGAGGAGGAGAGGTGAGGGGGAGGAGGAGAGGTGAGGGGGAGGAGGAGAGACTGTGGGTGACGGAGAGCGGTGACTCGTCTCCAGCTCCACGTGCTGTCACTGACACACAATTGGCTGGAGACCCCTCTATTAGAATTTGACTCATCGAGATCGACCAAAGTGTGGATCATGATCTATGGAGCTTTAGTTTGTTTTACTGTCAGAGCGATGTTTCCTGCTGTGAGGGGCTATCACTGTTTTTTCTATTTCATATTTTCTTATGTGTTTGTGTTTTTGTGTCAGACCCAAAGGGCGAAACAGGAAGCTGTGGAAGGACGAAGGTCGATGGGAACATGACCGCTTCAGAGAAGAAGAACAGGCCCCGAAAAGTCGAGAAGAACTCATCGCCATCTACGGCTATGACATCAGGAACAACAACAGAAGCAACAACAACAGAAGCAATGCAGGAGGAGGAGGCAACGAGAGGAGGAGGGAGAGGAGGAGCAGGTGAGAGGGAGGGGGAGGAAAGGGGAGGAAAGAGGACAGCTTGTTTGAGCTTTGGCTCCATTTCACTTTGACTGTAAAATCTGTGGCCCCTCTTTCTGTAATTGCTGCTATCTGGCTCGATATAAGGGCCCGAGCACGAATGTGCGAGTCAGCAACTCGTCCGCCTCAATAATGTATATACAAGTAAGGGGTATCAAAAATTGGAGTTCCATGAGTTCTAATTTTGAGTGAAGAACCAGACAAAAAATCATGGACAACGGCACAGTAGCGCCACCTCAAAAATCGATTTACATTGCACCAACGGGAGCCCAGCCCAGAAATATATCATCGTAGACAAATCAAACACAAAACCCATGTGCAATAAAAGGTTATTAATTACATTTTAAATAAAACATTTGCCATTGTCATGTAAATTTTTGGAAAAATTAAAAAAATTCTTTAATTTATCTGACAGAATTCAAGTGTTACTGAGGCAGTAACATCAGGACATATCTGGAATCATAAGCTGTTAAAAGAATTTGTATAAGTCTCATGTTGCTGTCATGACGAGCTCTTAACAAAACTGCCATTTAAACGTAAAAAATCCCTTAAAACTTTGCAAACGTTTTCAGATTCAGACTTGCCAATGTGGTGTGTGTGTATTTTAATGACTGGAACATAATGATATGTATGCTATTTAAACTTTTAAAATAGCTCTCCAGCGCCCCCTGCACAGTTGTAATGGGGCAGAAATTTGTTTGTTGTAGACTGATGCAATTTGATGTGTACACCCTTCATGTGACCCTAAAGTCAATGGGGACTAGACCCTAACGCTGATCTGAAGGTGGCCATTTTTAATCTAATTATACAACTGTCCAAAATCAGGCATATTTTAACAAACTTGTCCTAGAGTTTTTTCCGACGCACTCCCAACTGAGACAGGATCATCTGGACATATCTGGTGTCAAAAGTTGTTAAAGTCATAAGGGTGTGGTCATGACGAGCGCTTAACGAAGCAGCCATTTTGAAAGCATAAAAAATCCTGAAACTTTTGCAGACATTGGATTCAGACAAACCCAATGTAGTGTCTGTGTATTTTGACGAGCTGGACAAAATGTGAGAATTAAAATTATCTTTAAAAATGACTCTCCAGCACACCTTGCAAAGTTACAATGGCCCGTAAATTGGGATGGGACGATATTAAAAAATAAAAAATAGTGATTAAAGCTATCATCACGATAACTATTAAACCAAGGTAGTATAATGTCCTCATATGTGGACACCAGGACCTTGCAGAGAAAAAAAATTATATTGTGGCCCAGACAATCCAAATTGTATTGTTCACTTATGTGGTGTCTCAGGTATTTTTCTCATATGTTTCTCCTCCTCAGACCGTCAGTATCTCCGAGTCGGGAGCAGCGCTGGAGGGAAGAGCGACCTGTCAGGTCGTGGCAGGGCGGAGCTCCCAGAGCCCCGCCTCCTCAGACTGCCAACCAGTCTGCTCCCTCTGCACCCAGAGCCCGAGCCCCGCCCCCCAGGAGCCGCGGCCCGAATGTTCCTCCTCCATACAGGAGCGAGGGCCCGGGTGTGCGCGGAGCCCACACCAGAGGGTGAGTGGTTCAGCCCCAGAGGCTAAGAGTTCAGGTGAGATTAGCTCATGTGAGATTAGCTCATGTGAGATTAGCTCATGTGAGATTAGCTCATGTGAGATTAGCTCATGTGAGATTAGCTCATGTGAGATTAGCTCAAGTGAGATTAGCTCAGGTGATATTGGTTCAAATGAGATTAGCTCAGGTGTGACCTGTTCCTCTATTGCAGGGAGAGACACAGTCCGAAGGTGGCGCTGGAGTTCACCGCAGGTGGAGGGGGTGTGGCCACAGCCAGAGGGGGGCGTGGCTTCAGAGGAGCGCCATCTGATGACATCACAGTGGATGTTAATGAGGCGGATCAGATTCTGAGTGAAGGTGCAGTTTATCACCAAACACAGGAGCAGAAGCTCCTCCCTCTCTCCTCTGACCCTGTCCCTCAGACGACCTCATCACCTTCCTCAGCCAATCGGGACGGCTCTCCCTCCACGGAGCGTCCTGTGGAGAGGAAGTCGTACTCTCTGGTGCGTAGGACGCGCTCGCGGCCCGCCGACATGGGCAGCAAACAGACATCTGTGGAGGACACGCCCCCCGCGCCCTCGCCAAAGTCCTGGGCCACGGGCGACGCCCCCTCAGGTGGCACGGGGGCAGGACCTGCGGGCAGCCTCTCCGACATGGACCAGGACCTGGCCAGGCTCAGTCTGGGTCAGAACTGGAGCCAGAACCCGACGTCGTACATCCGCTCCGAGATACGAGGTGAGTTGCGTTACTACCATCTGCTGGCATCTCTTGCTCTCGCTCTCTTTCTCTTTCTTCTCTCTCTCTTCTCTCTCTCTCTCTTTCCTCAGGTCTAACCCTCTTTCTCTCCTCAGCTCTAACTCTCTCTCGTTCCAGGTTTAACCCTCTCGTCTCTCTTCAGGTCTAACCCTCTGTCTGTCTCTCTTCAGGTCTAACCCTCTCTCTGTCTCTCTTCAGGTCTAACCCTCTGTCTGTCTCTCTTCAGGTCTAACCCTCTCTCTGTCTCTCTTCAGGTCTAACCCTCTCTCTGTCTCTCTTCAGGTCTAACCCGCTCTCTGTCTCTCTTCAGGTCTAACCCTCTCTCTGTCTCTCTTCAGGTCTAACCCTCTCTCTGTCTCTCTTCAGGTCTAACCCTCTGTCTGTCTCTCTTCAGGTCTAACCCTCTCTCTATCTAAATCTCTCTCTGTTTCTCTCCCCAGGTCTGACTAACCCTCTGCACGTGCCCAGTGGACAGTTCCAGCCTCTGGATGAGATGAGCTCAAACAGAGCCAAGCGGTACTCCGCCCACCGCCAGAGGAGCGTCCCAGACCCCGCTCCCCCAATGCACCTGGGGGTCATGGAGGGGCACTACTACGAACCTAGTAAGGGGGGGGACTTGACAAATTAGAGGGACAAACCTAAAACTCACCCACAGGCAGAGAAACAAAAATTAATTACTCTCTTTCCGCCAGTGTCGTACCAAGGACCAATGTACACTCACGGTGATGGCCCCGCCCCCCTGGCACCGCAGGGCATGCTGGTGCAGCCAGAGATGCACATGCCACATCCAGGTGAGTCCCTGTCGATTCGTTGGGTGCTTCTGTCGTGTCGTATGTGTCCTATTATGTTCTCCATGTTCCACAGGTCTACATCCGCACCAATCAGGAGGCCCCATCACAAACCCTGCCCTCTACGGAGCCCCGCCTGTCTCCCTGTCGCCGGGGCAACCGCAGCAGCTCCTTCCACCGCCATTTTACCCGCCTCCAGGGGTCATGACCTTTCCTTACCCCGCCATGTACCCCACCCCCCAGGTAAGATGTGCCCCCACAGCACCATGCTCCAATAATACCACATCTGAACACTGGTTCACCTTGTGATGTCATCAGGTGGTGCATCCTGTGTTGTGATAGTCAGTTTAGTCTTAAGTGCCTTCATTGGATTACACAGACATCAGACTTAACAGTCAGCTTTTAAAATCTAGATGTACTTGGGCAGGAGAAGTATTGGTGCCAAATAATGGCAAAATGTTTGCTATCTGAGACGATATCACTGATCAAAGTAAACCAGCGCAGCAGGTTTAGGGCTGCAGCTAACAATTACTTTGCTAATCGGTTAATCTAGATTATTGATGATTGGAGTAGTTGTTCGCTAAAGGCCTGGGGCAGACCTCCAATAGAGCTGCAGTATCGGGAGCGAAAGGCTGAGTCACTTTTGGATTAAAAAAAAAAATAATTTCCCCACAAAAAATGAAATCCATAGACATGATTTTTGTTTAACCTAATCAGGTTAAACTTGAGTGACCCTGACCTGGCACAGGGGTGATAAGGATTGACCATATTTTGCCTCTCTTGGCTCTGAATGTTCTTCTGGTTAAGTATCCCATTCATTTCAGTGGAGAGTTTGGGAAAAGTCTTGCTACTAAACTCTGATATAAAGTAACACTACTTTATATCAGAGGATCTGTGTAAACAGTTCAGTGATCGTTCAGTGATCCTGTGACCAACACGGCTCAGATACTCTGACACTTTAAATCAGCTCTTGAGTCCAGATAGAACTTATGTAGTGTGAAAATAAGCCCTGTGTAAAGTAATACAACCCAAATGATGATGGCGGTACCCACGGCAAGTTCAGGAATAAGGTCAATAGATCTAAGGGAATTCTCTGCTGCTACCCCTGCGGGGTGAGGTGGATGCTGGGATTGCGTGACACCTGGAGCAGCTCTGTTTAAGATGGTCCTAAATACAGTGATCCCTCGCTATATCGCGGTTCACCTTTCATGGTCTCGCTGTTTCATGGATTTTATTTTTTTTTGTGCAATTTCACATGTTTTTTTTTTTTTTTTTTTTTTTTTTTTTTACAGCATCTGAATGCGCATTATGCTCTGCGTCCTGATTGGCTAAGGGACTGTAGACCGTTGTTGATCAGTCTCCTCTGTGCCGTGTCTCCTGTACAGTACAGAATGTGTTCAGCTTGCGAAATTTACATAAATGTTTGACCGACACTACAGCGGAGCTGTGCCTGAGAGCGCCTGAGTGGAACCATATTTACAAAAACATTGTCCATGTTTCCTGTATTGTTTGTCCTAATCTGAGCCTAGACCTCTTTTGACTATCCATGTGTTCTGGAGCCTAAGTATAAACCAGATCACGTTTATTTCACAGCTGAGAGATGACCCTTTAACAGAGATGAATCTTTAAAGCTCCACTTTTGTTTGTTTCTTGTTGAGTCTTTGGAGGATTTTACCAGAGAATGTCCAGTGTCAGTGTGTGTCACAAGAGAATAGGAGCTTTAACTCAACCTTGTGTCCTCCTCCCTGCTCCTCTTATGGCCCCTCCCACCTTCCTCCTCCCTACTCCCCCATGGCCCCTCCCGCCTAACTCCCTTCTACTCCCACCTCTCTCCCACCCCTCCTTGCTCCTCCTATGACCCCTCCCACCTCACTCCATGCCCCCTCTCCTGCTCCATCTCTCCCCATCTCGCCCCCTCTATGCCCCCCACCCACCTGACTCCCTCCTCCCACCTCATTCCCTGCTCCTCTTCCATGCCTCCCTTCTATGACCCCTCCCCCAGGCCCAGTCCCAGGTGACCTACGGCGGAGTGACGTACTACGACACCATGCAGCAGCAGGCTCAGCCTAAACCTTCACCGCCGCGCCGCACCTCGCAGCCCGTCACAGTCAAAGCCCCGCCCCCAGAGCTGTCCGTCAACGCCAACGCTCCCCCCCCAGAGCTACCCTACGCCTCCGAGTGACCCGCCCCCTCCCCACACTTACGAGCCCCCCTCTCACCCAGCGGGACGCACAGGTGAGTGATGTGGTGTCGGGGGGCAAACCTGCACTGTGGAACTTTTCCGGAGGTTAAAAGTTAAAGTTATATTAAAATTATATCTGTGCAAAGGTGTTTTTACTTTGTCTGGAATCTTCCACAATATGGCATCAACTAGAGATGCACCGATATGGAGCCTTAAGACCGGTACCGATTATTTGAGAAAAACTTGAACCGATGACTGTTATTAGACTGATATGTCAAATATGATGTGTCAAAATCACTCAGAGCGATTCTGTAGGGAGGAGCGATAATTTCACACTGTCAATCTCACTATAGGAGGAGCGATGCTGTATGGAGGAGTGATACTTTCACACCGTGTAGGGACCATAAAATTAACTGCTTGTCCATAATGTTCTGTTAGATGTAGATGCTTTCAGTGATTCAAAGTACAATTGTATAAAAGATGTTTAAACATGTAACTTATTCATAACATTAAAATCAGGATTATGATTAGTAGGAGCAGTATCAGTGATGTCATCCCCCTCTTGTGCGTTGCAGAAGCCGGCCTGGCGTCGGGAGCAGCAGACCAGAGCGAACGCAAACGACCTTTGACCTTTGGGACTTTTCCAGATGAAGAGCGGCAGGACGCTTGTTTCTTTTCTAATGATTTTTTTTTTTTTTTTTTTACTGGTTTTGTTTGTTTTGGTGGAGCAGCCTAGTTCAAGCCACGTCTGTGTCTTTAGTTTCAACAGTTCTGATGAATGTGACGTTTAAATGAACATAATCTCATATACTGTAAGAGACGCTGTGTTAATAAAGTTTTTTGTATCTGTCTGATGTCGTCAGATTGCTGCCATCTGATTGGTTCCTGTTTTAGTTTAAAAAATACTTTTATTTGCTGCTGAGAAATTCATTCAATAAATCTGTAACAAAGCACCTGTCTCCCTGTGGACGTTTAGACACTTCACCTGTCACTGTGTGACAGGGGCACTTCACCTGTCACCGTTTGTGTGACAGGGGCACGTCACCTGTCACTGTGTGTGACAGGGGCACGTCACCTGTCACTGTGTGACAGGGGCACGTCATCTGTCACTGTGTGTGACGGGCACGTCATCTGTCACTGTGTGTGACAGGGGCACGTCATCTGTCACTGTGTGTGACAGGGGCACGTCACCTGTCACTGTGTGACAGGGGCACGTCACCTGTCACTGTGTGTGACAGGGGCACGTCACCTGTCACTGTGTGTGACGGGCACGTCATCTGTCACTGTGTGTAACGGGGGCACTTCACCTGTCACTCACTGCGTGTGTGTGACAGGGACACTTCACCTGTCAGTGTGTGTGTGTGTGTGTAACGGGGGTGTGTGTCACTCACTGCGAGACAGACAGACAGGGACACTTCACCTGTTACTCATTGTGTGTGTGTGACAGGGACACTTCACCTGTCACTCACTGTGTGTGTGTGTGTGACAGGGACACTTCACCTGTAACTCACTGCGTGTGTGTGACAGGGACACTTCACCTGTTACTCACTGTGTGTCACAGGTTCACTCACTCACTGTGTGTGTGACAGGGACACTTCACCTGTTACTCACTGTGTGTGTGACAGGGACACTTATGTGTGTGTGCGGGCGCACGTTACGGTGACAGCTGGGAGCCGTGCACGGGGCTGGCTCCTGATTGGCTGATGGTTGGTGATGTCTCGTGTGTGTGTCGACTTGAACAATGCGCTTTGTGTGTGTCGGGCTCTTCAGTTACGCAGGCTGCCTGTAGCCCTATCATTTATTAAATTCAACCTAATAGAGTACTGTAGAGAACTAGTGTACTGCAGAGGACTGTGGTCTACTGTAGAGTACTGTAGTGTACTATAGATACTGTAGGGCGCGCGAAGACCGCCCATCAGAAGGACCATTCTTTTACGTCATTATTTTCATTTGACATCCTGAAACCAGGGCACAGAGAGAACTTCTTTAAGCACGTTCAGTCCTGGTTTAGACCTGGACTGGCTCAGACCTGGCTCCTGGCTTAGTCCTGATTCAGTCCTGGTTTATATCTAGCTGATTTGGCGCACGGTCCCAGGGCCGGTCTGTCACCTCTGTAACCTGCAGGACTGTTATTGGACTAGGCTTTATATGTGAAACAGTAGACCTACACGTGTTATTGGAGTAGGTTTTATATGTAAAACACGAGGCCTACACAAGAAAGCGCGGGGGGACGCTCCGGGCCCGGTCGTCGGGGATATTACCGTTTCCATAAATTCTCCAGCCCTGAGCACACGGTGCACCGTGCGCGCTCCCGGGAGCCGGCCACGCGCAGCTGCAGTAGAGCGCGTGCACGCTACTCGTTTGATTCGCAGCGAAAAGAGGCGGAGGAAGCTCCGCAGTGCGCGACCTGGGAAAAAAAAAAAACGCCGCGCGAACGCACCGCACGCATCGCTCCAGGCCGCGCGCTTAACCGCGTCTCGGGGTCGGTGCTTCAGGAGCGCCTACGATTCGTGCTCTGTCCCGGTTCGAGCCGAGTCACCGCGCGGAGGACCAGAGGAGGACCAGAGGAGCACCGAGGCGCCGCGTAGAGCCGAGCCGCACAGGGAGTGCTGCGCTCCGGCTGCCATTCCAGGATTCCCCGGAAGCAGCTGCTGCGGCACCGGAGCTCTGGAGTAGGCGAACCGAAGCGACTACGGAAAAAAACGAGGGGGAGAAGAGGACACGAGGAAGGAGACGGAGACAAGGCCCGAGCCCGCACCTGCACACACCTGCCCACGCGCGGCCCGCGCACATTCACCATGTAGCCGCCACCGCAGATCTCCAACCGAACCCCGAGTCCAAGCTGCGGGCCGCGGCCCGAAGAGAGTCCCAGCGGTAAGTAGGTCATTCCCGCGCACCACGGAGAGATGGAGGAGAGGAGCTCTGACAAACATCACTGATGTTCTGCTGTCTGCTCACCAGACTCCATAGATCTGGAGTAGTCCTGTTTAGATCCTATTTAGATCCTGCTTAGGTCCTGGTTATTATTATAAACAATAATAATTATGACATTGATGATGATGATAATAAAAATAACAACAATAATAATAATAATGTAACCTTGTATTTTCTGCAGCTGAACTCTGCGGGAGAGTTCCAGAGTTCGTCTGTGTCTGATCTTGGTCCAGTCCCTGGTCTCGTGTCTGTTCCTAGTCTGCCCCCTGGTCCTGGTTTAGTCCCTGGTCCAGTCCTGGTCCCTGGTCCCTGGTCCAGTCGATGGTCCAGGATGCCGGCCGGGATGAAGCCTTTGGAGAAGTTCCTGAAGAAGCAGGGCACGGCGCTGACGCGGCACGGCGCCGGGCTGGGATTGGTGGAGAAGAGTGGATCGAGCACCGCCGCTCTGGGAGTGGGCGGGTCCAAGCGGCGAGCCAGCTTATCTCGAGTTGTGCCCTTTTTCAGAGAGACGTCCCCTGACAGCAGTCAGCAGAGGGAGCTCTTCAGGTCAGACCCAGATACCCTCCCAGCCTCCTGTGTCAGATACCCTTTCTCCTCCTGTGTGCCAGATGCCCTCCCTTCTCCTGTGTGTCAGATGCCCTCCCTCCTCCCGTGTGCCAGATGCCCTCGCACCCTCGTGTGTCAGATGCCCTCCTCGTGTGTCAGATGCCCTCCCTCCTGTGTGTCAGATGCCCTCGCTCCTCCTGTGTGTCAGATGCCCTCCCACAATCATGTGTCAGATGCCCTCCCTCCCCTCCCACAATCCTGTGTGCCAGATGCCCTCCCACCCTCGTGTGTCAGATGCCCTCCCACCCTCGTGTGTCAGATGCCCTCCCACCCTCGTGTGTCAGATGCCCTCCCACCCTCGTGTGTCAGATGCCCTCGCTCCTCCTGTGTGTCAGATGCCCTCCCTTCTCTTGTGTGTCAGATAACCTCCCTTCTCTTGTGTGTCAGATGCCCTCGCTCCTCCTGTGTGTCAGATGCCCTCGCTCCTCCTGTGTGTCAGATGCCCTCCCTCCTCCTGTGTGTCAGATAACCTCCCTTCTCTTGTGTGTCAGATGCCCTCGCTCTGCCGCTGTAGTCTTCAGACCGGTTCTGTTTCACACATTTGGAGAATTCAAATATTTTTCATTTTTCAGTTGTGTTAAACTGGTCCTGACGTTTCACTTCAGAGAGATATGAGCTGCAGTAAAAGCCTCCAGCCTCCAGAACACTGGGTCAGAGCCAGTGGCAGAGTGGTTAGCCCTCTGTGGAGTTTTCATGTTTTCTTTGTGTCTCGGTTCCACCCGCTTTAAATCAGCCCTGTTGTGCTTGTGCCTCTCTACAGTTCTAATCTCTGACACCTGTGAAATATTATGTTGTAATTTGCAAATTTGAATTCACAATATTCATCTAAAACAACTTGACAAAAGAAATAAGTCGGCTGACTTCCACATTACAAAACTGGTGTCCAGTGGGAGCTGATGTTAAACGTCATCACAACAAAGTGCCGCATGCTGTCAGTGCCCTCTAGTGCTGCACGTCACACTAGCGAGCAGCCCATTTTCTTTTTTTTTTTCATTTGTACCAAAATAACTATGCGATGCTGCCGAATCCTACGAATGTCGCCAAATCCTACGATTGTCACTGATTAAGAAAATAAAATGGGCAAGGAAGAGCATACGTCACAGTGGGCGTGTACTGATGGAGGTAAAAACGGGGGTAGATCGGCAAAATGGCGTCTTGAAAATAAGCGAATAGATTACTCAAACATGAATCACTCCAAATACAACATCAGAGGCTCGATGAGAAGAAACAACTAGAACATGGTTAAAGATCTGAACAGGTCTGATTTAAAGGAGACTTGTTTATTTTATTTTAATGGAGTCCACAAGTGACGTGCAGTGAGGTTCATGGCTGGTGAGGCACTGATATCGTCACAATCAGATTTACAAACACATAAACCAGGTGTCTGTACATTTGGCCCCGGGTCAATTTCTCTCCTACTGACTTGGGGCCAGAATAAAAAATAATTTCAAAATAAAAGTTCCAAAGTCCGTATGAAATAAAAAGCTGGTTTTGTATTGTTTTTTATCCTTATTCTCGTTCCCCAATTTTCAATGGATTGAAGTCATTAAATTTCTTACCATTTCGTACCACTCTGTTTGAAAAGAGGGAGTCTTTTGTCCTGTTGTCTGCAGCAAACCATTTGGCTCCTTTAGCGTTGGTCTTCCTTTAATTATAACCTCCTGCTTTGACCTAAAGTCCAATTTAGAAAACTGCTTGAGTTTTAATATGTATCTTCCTCCATTTAAAAAGTAGGGCCAGACATAGAGAAAAAAGTGAACGGATTGCTAAAGTTGACTTGCTAACTCTAAATTGTAGTTTGCGGCCCCTATTCTGCAGGAGTTACAAGAATCCCCGGGCTCACGAGCGCCCCCTAACATGAGGCAGGGTAACTGCGTGCCTCACCCGGCGCCTTTTCACAGCTGCGCAGAGCTGAGCTACAGCACAGTCAGTCACAAACGGCCTGTGCCTCACCGTGCGTCTCTTCTCAGGATTTCAACGGTAAACGTAAAAAATCTGCAATTTTGAGTAAAAAAAAGAATACAATTGCAAAGTTAAATAGAAAATAACTTTATAGTACAAATCATTGGATAAATATAACCATTTCATGAATTTTTTCTCTGTGATGACAGGTGAGGCACTGCCTCACCGCACGTCACTGGAGTCCACAATCCCTCTGCATTCTCCTCGGAGCTGCACTAAAGTTTGGACTTGATCCACAGAAAGTAGTGTTGAGTAGCCCTGTATTACTGAGCTGCATTTTGCAAAAAAAATATATTTTTTGACCTACCCCCTATCCCCGCTGCTTTGTGCTTCCTGTGATCATTTTAAAAACAAAATCATACTCCGGGTCAAATCTGCTGGATTCAAAAGTGTCACATTTGAGTTTGTCAGAAGTATCAAAATCAAATTCTAATTGATATTAAAACTGGTATTGAAACTAGATCCTCATGTTTCACAGGTATTGATATTAAAAAAGTCCCATTGACAGGAATGAACCTTTCCTGAATATCTTTAGAATGATCTTGAGCCGTATCAGACAAAGTAGAAGACTACATAGATCAGTATACACCCATGGACCACTATGAACCTACCTGGACGACTGAGAGAGTTTATTGTTCTTGTGGTATCAGTATTGAGTTTATTCTTTAGTATGGTGACAGCATGACAAGGCACAGACCTGCTGCAAACCTGTCTGTTTCAGTCCGGACACCGAGGACCCACCCTCCTGGCCATCTGTAGCCCCATCCCCAAGTGCAAATGGCCCCACCCCTAGCCCTGCAAGCCCCGCCCCCCCTCCGGACGTGCGGAGCCCATCCCTCTCCAGCGACGAGCAGAGTTCAGAAGAGCCAATCAGCAGCAGCAGTGACCGTCCAGGCCCTGCCCTCCAGATGGAGACGCCCATCAACCTGACACTAGCTGTGCTTGACCACGTGACCCGCCAACGCCACGCCCCTGCCACAGGTAACAATAGCAACACACACACTTGTCTTTATTTAAGTAAGGTTTAGGTAAATTTTATTTCTTCTCTGCATTTGACCCATTCGTCAATGATCACTCCTTATGCTGTGCTCCTCTGACCCTTTGTCCCTCTGACCCTCTGCTCCTCTTACACTCTTCTCTGTTCCTCTGATCCTCTGATCCTTTGACCCTCTCCTCTGTTTCTTTGTCCTTCAGAGCCTCTGCTCCTCTGACCTTCTCCTCTGCTCCTCTGACCTCTCCCTTTGGACATCCTGGAGAGGAGGATGCAGAGGAGAGGAGCAGAGGATTCCTGTGGTTGGCGCAGAGGAGCAGAGTTGTGGTTATGTAACTCTCCGCCCACTCAGACTTTGGCGCCTTAAACTGAGACGAGCTTCAACAAGAACCTATTAAACAACCCTCTCTACTGTAACCCTGTTTATTGTGAGGAAATGTTCCACAGTGGGGCTTTAACCCTGTTCTCATGTGATGAAATGTTCCATAGTGAGGCTTTAAACCTATTCTATTGTGAGGAAATGTTCCCCAGTGGGGCTTTAACCCTGTTCTACTATGAGGAAATGTTTCACAGTGGGGCTTTAACTCTGTTCTACTGTGAGGAAATCTCCCACAGTGAGGCTTTAACCCTGTTCTATTGTGAGGAAATGTCCCACAGTGAGATTTTAACCCTGTTCTACTGTGAGGAAATATTCCACAGTGGAGCTTTAACCATATTTACTCTCAGGAAACAGTGGGGGTTTAACCCTGTTCTAAAATTCAGTCCCTTTAAACTTGGGCAGGAACATTCACATCTGAGAGACTAGAATCTGAAATCCACAGGGAGGGCATCTGACACACAGGGAGGGAAGGCATCTGACAAACAGAGCTGTCTCTTGGAGGAAATGAAAGTGTTGGTCTGTTGCTATGAGCAACTGCTCAGACTGAATCCCATAATAGTCCAACAGATGCCCACCAAGAAACAGGATTATGTAAGACCTGCAGTCCTGGTCTAGTCCTGGTCTCGTCCTGGTCTAGTCCTGGTCTAGTCTCAGTCCTGGACTAGTCTTGGTCTCTTCTCAGGTCTAGTCCTGGTCTAGTCCTGGTCTCTTCCTGGTCTCTTCCTGGTCTCCTCTCAGTCCTGTTCTAGTCCTGGACTAGTCAGGACTAGAGTCCTGGTCTAGTCCTGGTCTAGTCTAAGTCCTGTTGTCTTCTTGTTGCAGAGACTCTGGTGGATGACTTCATGCTCACTCATCCGATCTTCCTGACGTCGGACAGGTTCCAGCAGCTCCTCCTGCAGCAGTATCCTTCTGTGTGTGTATGTGTGCGCATGTGTGCACGTGTGTATGTGTGCACGTGAGTGTGTGTGGGGCGTGCACATCTCTGCGTGTAAGAGGTGTGCTCGTGACAGTGTGTATGTGTAACTGTGTGTGTATGGCGTGTGGGGTGTGCACGTGTGAGGGGCGTGCGCTGGTTGTTACCTGTTTGGCGGAGTTAGATTCCTGAACAGGTTTTGACAGATCTGAACTCAAGTCCAAGGTCTGATCAGGTTTATCAGAGCCACAGGGTCTGAGGTTCTATTCCCACTGTGTCCTGGTTTAAACCTGGTCTAGTCCTGGTCTAGTCCTGGTTTAAACCCTTTTTAGTCCCGGTTTAGACCCTGTTTTAGTCCCGGTTTAGATTCTGTTTTAGTCTTGGTTTAGCCTTGGTTTGGTCTTGGTTTAGCCTTGGTTTAGTCTTGGTTTAGTCCTGGTTTAGACCCTGTTTTAGTCCTGGTTTAAACCCTGTTTAGTCCTGGTTTAGTCCTGGTTCAGTCTTGGTTTAGACCCTGGTTTAATCATGTTTTAGTCCTTGACCCCTTAGGTACCGTCTCTGTGACTCGGAGCGCTCTCTGGAGGAGGAGGAAGAGGAGGAGGCGTTGGTGATGAAGAAACGCTCCGTTCTCAGCGTTATCTTTAGATATTTGGACACGTACCGCGAGCTACTGCAGGAAGAGGGCGACAGAGGCCACGGCTTCCCCAAGGTACAGGGCATGATGGGAAAATGTGGTCTGTGTTTGCGGTTGACTTTTGAGGTCCCGGAGCAAGAGTGACTATGACTATGTTTTTTCAGGTCCTGGCGCAGAGACTTTTTTAAAGAGGAGGTCCTGGAGCAGGAGTGACTGTGTTTGAGGTTCAGTTTGGAGGTCACAGTAGTAGTAGTAGTAGCAGTAGCAGCTTTGTGACTGTTTTTAAAGTTGAGTATTGAGGTCCTGGAGCAGCAGTGCCTGTGTTTGAGGTTCAGTTTTGAGGTAAAATATCTGGAGATAAAAACATTATTGTGTGGTCTAATATTTCTGTATTTGTCCAGTAAAATCTTTTTACCTTTTCGTTCTCTCCCCCTGTCTCTCTCTCTCCATTCTTTCTCCTCTTCCCACACTCTCTTACTCCCTCTCTACTCTCACCCCTTCCTCTCTCTCCTTCTTCCCCTCACCCCTTTCCCTCTCTCCTTCCCTCTCTCTCTTCCCCTCTCCCTCTGTTTTCCCTCTCTCCCTCCATCTCTTTCTCCCTCTCCCCTTTCGTCCTTCTCTCTCCTTCCCTGCCTGTCTCTCTCCCCTCTCTACTCCGTCCCTCTTCCTCCCTCCTTCTCCTTCCTTCCTTCTCTCCAGGAGTTGTACTTAAGTGCGGTGCAGGACCTGAGCCGTTTTCCTGAACTGGTGGAGGATGTTCTCAAACTCCAAAGATGGACTGAGATCCTGCACAACCCGTAAGACCTGGTTTAGTTCTGGTTTAGTTCTGGTTTAGTTCTGGTTTAGTCCTGGTTTAGTCCTGGTTTAGTCCTGGTTTAGTCCTGGTTTAGTCCTGGTTCAGTCCTGGTTCAGTCCTGTTTCAGTCCTGGTTCAGTCCTGGTTTAGACCTGGTTTTGTCCTGGTCTTCTGAGTTTAAATAAACATTTTAAACCATAAGGTTAACATGACAAATTTGTGGAGCCAAACTAATAATGAGAAGGTTCAACTTTTGTCTCAGAGTTATATAGGCTCTGTTCTGAATGGCTGTTCTCTGCTCTGATTGGCTGTTCTGTGGCAGGTGTGAGGAAGAAAAGGAGAGCCGGAAGCGACAGGTGCGCCCCTTGTTCCGACACTTCAGACGGATCGATGCCTGTTTGCAGCCGCGAGAGGCGTTCAGGGGCTCTGACGAGAGTAAGATTTTTACACTATGCTCCTGCTGTAATCTTGGTTTAGTCTTGGTTTAGTCCAGATTCAGATCTGGCCCAAACCTGAGCCAGAATCTTGCACGGCACAGTTGAGACTGAGGAGGCTTTATTTTCTCCGCTAAAGCCTTAGCATTTCAGTGCCAACAAATGCCGCTGCGTGATAGCATCATCAGGCCATGGCTGAGATACAGGAACCACAGAGCCCTCTATAGTCCTGCTAGACTAGTCCTGGTCTCTGGTCTTAGTCCCGGTCTTTGATTTCTGTCCTGGTCCTTGATCTCTGGCCTCAGTCTCTGGTCTCTCTGGTCTCAGTCCCGGTCTCAGTCCCGGTCTCAGTCCCGGTCTCAGTCTCCATCCTGGTCTCTGGTCTTAGTCCCAGTCTTAGTCCCGTTCTCAATCCTGGTCTCTCAGTCTTTTGCAGGGTCTACACTCCGGACCACTCGTACGTCACCATTCGCAGCAGACTGTCGTGTAAAGTTGGTGAGATCTTGGCTTTGGTCCGAGAGAAGCTCCAATACAGCGAAGACCAACCTGTGCTACCGGGGCATCTGGTGCTGGTGGCCGTGTCCTCCGCTGGAGGTAAGACCCGGTTTAGTTCTGGTTCAGGCCTGGTTTAGTCTTTGTTAAGTCCATGTTTAGTCCTTGTTTAGGTCTTGTTTAGTCACCATTTTAGTACTATTTTAGACCTGGTCTAGTCCTGGTCTAGTCCTGGTGTAGTCCTGGTCTAGTCCTGGTCTAGTCCTGGTCTAGTCCTGGTTTAGTCCTGGTTTAGTCCTGGTTTAGTCCTGGTTTAGTCCTGGTTTAGTCTTGGTTTAGTCCTGGTTTGATCCTGATGTTTGTTGTTTCAGAGAAGATGGTGTTTCGTCCCACAGACGAGGCAGTCTTTACCACATTGGGAGTCAACACTCACCTGTTCACCTGCGAGCCCAGTGAGCTCGATTCGCTCGTGAGTTCTAAAAGTACTAGTACAAATACAACAAAGCTGCTACTGCTACTACTACTACTACTACTACTGCTGCTGCTGCTACTACTGTGGCTTTAGTAGCCGTAGTTTTTTTAATCTTTGTGCAGACTTCGCTCCAGATTTGGAACTGGCCTCTTTCTTGACCAGACATGACCAGACCAACCTGGTGATACTCTTAGGATTCGGTAGCATTGCATAGCATACAGTTTTTTAAAAATGGGCTGCTCGCTATGGTGATGTACAGCTATCCATAGGGGGCGCCAGCACAATCTTTGTTTTCGAACACAGAAATCGGTGGACTTTTTTCTTTTAAGTTGTTTTAGATGAATATTGTGATTTAAAATGTGCATATTGTAATGGTCCACGGGTGTCAGATTAAATCTAAAGAGAGACAAGAACAATAGGCTTAACCCCATGTGTACTTTTACTGCTCAGCTCTCTGACCTGTGTACCTGTGTGTACTTTGCCTCAGATGCCTCTCCCTGAGGAGATCCACTGGAGTCCTGGAGACAGTAAACTCCACGACATGTCTGCGGAGGAAGTGTCCAACCAACTGGTGACCTTCGACTGGGAACTGTTCACCTGCGTGCACGAGGTGCGAGCTCCTCTCCTGTCTGGTCCTCTGTACTCCTCTTTGCTCCTCTATGATCCTCTTTCCTCCTGTCTGCTCCTATTTGCTCCTGTCTGCTCTATTGTGCTTGCCTCTGCTCCTCTCTGCTCCTCTCTGCTCCTCTCTGCTCTTCTTTGCTCTTCTTTGCTCCTCTTTGTTCCTCTCTGCTCCTCTTTGCTCCTGTCTGCTCCATTGTGCTCGTCTCTGCTCCTCTCTACTCTTCTTTGCTCCTCACTGCTCTTCTTTACTCCTGTTTGTTCCTCTTTGCGCCTGTCGCGCTGCAGCATTTGTACTTTCTGCAGTATTTAGTGTGTACTTTGTACTTTCTGCAGGTGGAGTTTGTGTGCTATGTGTTTCATGGGGAGCAGTCTCGGTGGCGCCCCCTAAACCTGGAGCTGGTACTGCAACGCTGCAGTGAGGTCCAGTCCTGGGTCTGTACTGAGGTCCTCCAGTGTCAGAGTCTGCCCAAGAGAGTCCAGCTGTTGAGGAAGTTTATCAAGATTGCCGCACTGTGAGTACTTTTATTACAGTACTACTACAACACTACAGCACTGCTCTGTGTACTTGTATTTATTGCAGTGGTCCAGAAAACAAACTGAAACAAAGATGTCCTTGACACATGTGACGCTGTGTGCCCCCTACCCCCCAGCCCCTCCCACCTGCACCTGATTATGCAAATTAAACCCCTGACAAAAGAAACTGCTCACATCTGTGTCTCGGGTATAGTACTGTGTGTTCCTGTAGTACTCTGTGTTAAGGTACTTTTGTGTTTCAGGTGTAAGCAGCAGCAGGACCTGCTCTCGTTCCTTGCTGTGGTTCTGGGTCTGGACAATCCAGCTCTGAGCCGCCTGCGCCTCACCTGGGAGGTACTAGACCGGGTTTAATCCTTTTTTTAGTCCTGGCTTAGTCCTGGCTTAGTCCTGGCTTAGTCCTGGCTTAGTCCTGGCTTAGTCCTGGCTTAGTCCTGGCTTAGTCCTGGTTTAGTCCTGGTTCAGTTCTGGTTTCTAACTCTTGTTTATTTCAGGGTTTACCAGGAAAATTCCGAAAACAGTTCCAACAGTTTGAGAGCCTCGCGGTGAGTCTCACACTCGTGCACGCTCACACTCATGCACGCTCACACTCATGCACGCTCACACTCGTGCACGCTCACACTCGTGCACGCTCACACACGTGTGTGATCACACACGTGCACACTCATACACATGCACGCTCACACACATGCACACTCACACATGCACACTCATACACGTGCACGCTCACACACATGCACACTCATACACGTGCACGCTCACACATGTGCACACTCGCACACATGCACACTCACACACTCATACACATGCACACTCACACACGTGCACGCTCACACACATGCACGCTCACACACATGCACACTCATACACGTGCACGCTCACACATGTGCACACTCGCACACTCATACACGTGCACACTCACACACGTGCACGCTCACACACGTGCACACTCATACAAAAGGTAAATTTACCTGATCATTTCTATTAGAGACTAGAGTCAAGAACTCAGTGTGTTACAACAGCTACACTGCATTGCAAATTATTATGCAAATTATATTTTTCTCATATTTTGACAAATTGCCAGGATAAAGGACAGTCATCATAATTTTCAAGTCATCAACCTTTAGAGTAAAATGTGAATGTTATTGAACAAACCTCCCAATGATAACAGTATTTTTTTCAAAAATAAAAACTTAAAATGCACTGTTCCAAATTACTATGCACATTTTTTTTTTTTTTTTTTTACAACAAACCATGTTATTGTTGGAAAAAAAACTAAAAATGGTCATTTGTTTATGATTAAATTAGAATCATTAGCATGTTAATGAAATAAAAGCTATTTCAATCAAAATATCTTAACAGGTAAAGTTACATTTTAACATAGGACCCCTTATTTGATCGGTGCTTCACAATCCTTGCATTCATTGAACTTGTGAGTTTTTGGAGAGTTTCTTTTCTGTTTCTTTGCAGGATGTCAGAATAGCCTCTCAGAGCTGCTGTTTGCATGTGAACTGCCTCCCACCCTCATAGATCTTTTGCTTAACGATGCTCCACAGGTTCTCAATAGGGTTGAGGTCAGCGAAGGAAGGGGGACACACCATGAGTTTCTCTTCTTTTATGCCCATAGCAGCCAGTGATGCAGAGGCGTTCCTTGCAGCATGAGATGGTGCATCTAGATGATTTTGCTACAGAAAGCGCTGCTTTCCATAGCAAAATCATCTTGATGCACCATCAAGACGGAGTGTTGGATGGTTGGTGGCCATCCACCAACCATCCACCACTCCACCCATTTGGACCATCGAAAGTTGCACGGCACTCATCGGTGAACAAGACTGTTTGAAAAATAGTCTTCATGTATAGCCCACTGGAATCATTTCTGCTTGTGAGCATTGGTTAAGGGCGGCTGAATGAAAGGTTTATTCGTAAATGCCTCTAGAGGATCCTGCTCCTTGATGTTTGCAGGACTCCAGAGGCACCAGCATCTTCAAATACCTGTTTGCTGCTTTGTAATGGCATTTTAGCAGCTGCTCTCTTAATCCAATGTATTTGTCTGGCAGAAATCTTCCTCATTGTGCATTTATCTGCACAAATCCTGCTCTGAATGAACTACAAATCTTTTAATAGTACGATGATCACGCTTATGTTTTTGTGAAATATCTAAGGTTTTCATTCCTTGTCCAAGGTTTTCAACTAGTTCACGCTTTTCAGCACTACAGAGATCCTTTTTTTTCCCCATAGTGCTTGAAAATGGTGGTCTGCTTAATAATGTGGAATGTCCTTCTTAAATAGTTTTTCCTTTAATTGGACTTACCTGGCAAACTAATTGGCACAGGTGTCTGAGATTAATTTCACTGACTGAAGAGCCTTAAGACACAATATCATGCTGAAGTTTCATTGGAAAACAAAAACATTTATCTTTTATGACACTTAAACACAATTTGCATAATAATTTGGAACACAGTGTACTACAACAACACATTGTCACTTTATCTTGGACTGTAGAGCGACTGTAGAATGTGTGATATCATCTGTGTTAAATACGATTGGCCTGTAGGTTGTATACCTATAAAATCAATAATGTTAATGCCTCTCTCCTCCCTCGTTTTCCCCTCCTTCTCCAGGACCCGTCTCGTAACCATAAGTCGTACAGAGACCTGCTTCAGACCCTTAGACCTCCGCTAATCCCCTTCACTCCTCTGCTGCTCAAAGGTACTGCCCCCTCTGTCCTCTGGGGGTCACTGCATCCACAGTGCAGGGCTGGACTGGAGTTTTCCTTATGGGCAGCTACATTTTGATTCATCTGTTTCTCATATGTCTTCTAATGTTTCCTCATCACAAACATATCTGGAGATGTGTTTTTTTTCACATGTTTAACACAATTCCTGCATATTTAGGCTGAGTTTTTTTTCCCAAACTGAAGACACTCTGTTCCACCTCGTGATGTCATGTGGTGATACAGGAAGTTCTCCACTGTGTTTTCAAACTTCATACACCTTCACTAGAATCATTTGGATGATTTCAGCTCCAGAATTGCCAATCTCTACTGAATTAAAGGTAAAAGGAGCTGTTAACTTGAAAACTACCACTTCATGACATCACAAGATGGTGCATTTTTAGCTTTGGAGGTGTAGACAGACTAATAATAAAGTGTTACTCAAACATGTGTGAATGAAACAAAACACAACCCCAGGTCTGTTTTTGAAGAGGTAACATTATAACATGTAGCTCACAGGAGTCTGGCTGTGTGATACTGACCTTTATGTTGAGCTCAGCAGATTATTTTTTTTACTAAATTGATGGATAGTTGTGGTTGTTGAGTGGGCCAGTCCAGCCCTGCCCTCCTGTGTGCAGCAGGGGACGCTCTGACCCTGTGTTTATGTTCTAGATCTTACCTTCCTCCACGAGAGCTGCAAGACTTTCCACGGAGACCTGGTCAACTTTGAGAAGATGGTGAGACCTGGTTTAGACCTGGTTTAGACTTGGTTTAGTCCTGGTTTAGTCCTGGTTTAATCCTGGTTTAGACCTTGTTTAGTCTTGGTTCCATGCAGACACATGTCTTTAATGACTTACTGAGGGACATATATACTTCTATAATGTAAATGAGGTTTTAACCCTGTGTGTCTTGTTCCAGCACAAAGTGGCGGAGATGGTGCGGACGATCCGACGCTACAGGAGCTCACAGCTGCGTAAGTGTCTCCCCATGCTGGACCCCTCTTACTGTGCACTTATGAAAACTACCCTGTCTTAGCCTGGTGAGTCCAGACTGAAATGGTCTAAGGCAGGAGTGTCCAAACTATGGCCTGGGAGCCAAATGCATCCCTGAGACCAATTTATATTCGTCCTCAAGCCGTTAGTTGAACTGGCCCAATTGATCATAATCAGTACTTTTTTATGGCAAATTTGAGTAATCTTACCAAAATAACCAAAATAACATCACATTGCATCGTCATATAGACCTAATAGTAATATTCTTATTTAAAGTATGAGGTCAACACTATTTAACATAGTTTTGACCTCATACTGAATAATCTGCTGAATTGACCACTGGTCCATGGCCCTCTGTGTTGAATATTTTTCAAGGTATGGCCCTCGCTGTAAACAGTTTGGGCACCTCTGGTCTAAGGTGTACAGTCTGGTCTCCTCACTGCCCTGCCACTCAGACACAGCCAGCCAATCAGACTGCTTTATTTCATTGACATGTGACAAGCTCATTGGTCACCTCCCTTCAGTGCTCGGCTCAGCGTTTGGGGTTAGAATCTCCCAAACCCTCTGAGTCTCTGTCCTGTCCATAGACCATATATGTACAGTGTAAACCACAAGTTTACATACATTATATAAAAAGACACACACACTTTTTTTTCACTGTCTGACATGAAATCAGACCCAAAAAAAATCAGTTTTAGGTCAGTTAGAATTACCAAAGTTATTTCTATTTGCTAAATGCCATAATAATGAATGATTTTTTTTTAGACATTTTTTCATTACTTTCTTCAAAGTCAGAATTGATCATGATTGGCTCCTTTGTTGCTATGATACTCGCTGTTTGAATTTCAATTATGGAACTGGGCTCCAGATTAGCTTCTATAACTGCAAGCCTCCATGACCTTCATTTGGAGCCGAATGCTGTTGATCAGAGTCACTTAGTCCACTTCTATTATACAGTCTCAGTCCTGTTCTTCTGTTTCTCCTCCTGTCTCACCCGTCTCACCCGTCTCACCTGTCTCTTGTCTCTGTTGCAGCCGTGGACACGGAGACGTCTCCATCCCACCTCCAGACCAAGGCCTACGTCCGACAGTTGCAGGTCATTGACAACCAGAACCTGCTGTTCGATATGTCCTGCAAACTGGAGCCCAAGGACAGCTAGAAATATAACCCACAACCCCATGAGGCCCAAAGGCACGCAGGAATATAATTCATAACCCCATGAGGCCCAACGGCACGCAGGAATAAAATCCACAACCTCATGAGGCCCAACAGCACGCAGGAATCTAACCCACAACCCATGAGGCTCAAAGACACACAGGAATATAACTCACAACCTGCTGTTCAACATCTCCTGCAAACTGGAGCCAAAGAACAGCTAGGAATAGAACCCACAATCCCATGAGGTCCAACGGCACGCAGGAATACAACCCACACCCCATGCGGCTCAAAGGCACGCAGGAATACAGCCCAATAAATAAATAAAGTATTAAATTATGACAGAATATTTAAACCTGTAATAAAGAGCCAGTGATACCAGAGCTCCAAGGACTATTCGCTAAGGAAACCAGGTCTACACCAGGACTAAACCAGGACTTAAGGACTAGACCCGGTTTAAACTTTGACTAAACAAGACTAAACCAGGTCTGTACCACCCGAGGGGTCGATCTGGTACCAGAGTGTGTGGAGAACTGTTCTCACAAAACATGAAACTGGTCATCGCCAAAAGTTTCTGGAACATTTGAAAACCTCTGATGAAGACCTCGGACCAGCCTCGGACTGTTCCTTGGACCCTTAAACTGAGGCTGAATTCTTCGGGAGAAACAGTGGCCATTTTGAGCTTGAGCACAAAATGGCTAGCGCTGGAACTTGAACCGGCGTTGAACTTTGTACTTTTCCTTTGGGATTGTCTTGCCGGTTGAAGCGCAGATATTTAACGTGAGGGAATTTTGTAAAGTGTTTAAAATAAACCAGAGAATATTTTGTGATGAAACTCGGACGCTGCTAAAACTATAACTTATAATCAAATGTTTCACTTGTTTCAGCCCAACGTGGCGACTGTACAAAAGTTCACAGTAAAACACGGGTACGATGGTGTCTCCAGGGACGTGATTGGACAGGACTCTTTAAGGCAACCAATCAGAAAGCAGACACTACATGAGAGCCAATGGGACGTGCTCTTTACATTGTCCTGCGACGTCATTGGTGAGATTGCGAGAACACCTTTACCTCTGTGACGAGGCCCCGCTTATGCATTTATTTGGATTTAATTTATTTGTGACCAAAACAATGGACCTCATCACACAGTGCTACAGCGCAGCCGTCATCCCCAGTGTGAGTCACTTACCGGATTTGTGTCATTCATGCTAGTCTTTAGCCTGATATTTCATTATTTTATTCTCCAGAAATAGTTTAAATGTTTTCAGTTAAGCCTTAGTTCATTTAAGTTAATAAGAGTTCAGAGAAAGTTCCATAATTAATATTTTAATATTTTAGAAAAACAGTCAAATACAGTGTGTGTGTTTGTGCAGAGAACATTTTGAAGCAAATTTGCTTCTGACTCAAATTGGGGAATCACATGGTTAACTGTGGCTAACCACAGCTAAGCACAGTTAAGTACGGTTTACTGTGGCTAACCACGGCTAACTGCGGCTAACTGGTGTCTCGTCACTGCAGGACATGACCTCATACAGACAGGAAGGGCGGCCATTTTGTTTTGTGTCTGTGAAGAAGCACTTTCAGAGCAGCTCAGGGCTCGAGACACCGTGACATAGGAGCACCCCCTGCCTTTGCATGACAAGAAGTCTGGTTAGTCCCGGACTTTGCCCTCATAACAAGAGGAGTCAGCTTAGAGTCTAAGTCTAGTTCTGGTCTACGTCCAGACTCTTATTCCGGGTCCCAATCCAGGTCTAGTTCAGGTCTATGTCTAGACTCTGCCCTCACAACAGCAGGAGTCTGGTTATAGTCTGGGTTATATTCAGGTCCAGTCCAAGTCTATAACTCTGCTGGGCTCTTATTGTGAAAGGCAGAGGGCGCTTCCTGTGGCATTTGTTTACCCACTTTTCGCTCAGATCAGATCATGGATTATAGATTATAGATCAGATTATTGTGTAGGGGAGCAGTGTTTGTACAGGTTTCTTCTTCATATTTCAGACGTATATCAATGGTTATCGATGTTTTTCTGCGTTTTGCTTCAGTTTGGATTGTGCCACGTCACATGACTTTATTTTCAGATTTAAATTTTGTGTTTTTCTGAAACAGTCGAACAAAGCCACAATTGTGACTTCACTACAGTATCAAAAGTACCACCAAAATGTTGCTGCTGCTACTACTACTAAATGTACTACTACTACTACTACTACTACAACCACTACTACTACTACTGCTACAGCTTCTACTACTACTACTAGTGCTACTTCTATTTCTACTACTTCTTTGACGCTGTGTACTTTGACGCAGATCTTGTTTGATATTGATATTTTGAGTTTGTGGTTGAATTCCTGGTGTTTTGTTTTTGTAAAATCTTGTACAGTTTAAGGAGGTGGCTCAGGTCGTTTCTTGATTTACAGTATTTAAAAGTATTTAAAAGTATTTGTAAGAACATTTGGACAATATTCCAGCAATAACACGAGCTCGTTATCGTCATTGCACGTCACGCGTGTTAAAACGAGCCTTGCCCTGTGTACATACCAGTGCTCGTCATCACCATTCCACGTCACGCTTGTTGAAACGAGCCTCGCCCTGTGTACATACCAGCACTTTTACTTTGGCGAGTCATGAACTGTACAGTGGGATGTTGTTCTCTTATTTTGAAACTTTAATCTTTGTTTTTGGAAATATTTTGTACAGAAATAATTGTGGGTTTACGTGAATAAATGCTGGTCTGTGATTGGAGGACAGGTCTGGGAACGCGGGGCTTAAACAGGATGTGGTCATGATGTCACTGACTCAATAAAACCTCTGGAACGTCTGATACGACTCTTTTTCATCTGGTTAAGACCAGGTTTAGACTTTGTTTAGTCCTAGTTTTAATCCTAACTTAGCCCTGGTTTAGTCCTGGTTTATTGGCCCTCACCGGCCACGAAGTGTTACGGCGAGGGCAGGGTGTTACTGCCGAGTTTCTTATTGACCCTCGCCAGCCATGAAGTGTGACGGCGAGGGTCATTGTTACTGCCGAGTTTCTTCTTATTTTTTTTTCCACCCAAACTCGCCCCGTTTTCACCCCCTGAACGTCGAAGTAAAGTCTCACATGGGTGTATCAAATCGACCGGCTCCGCGAAAAATTCGATAAAATATGCATCACCAAAATGTCCAACGCACACCGGCTCAACAGCGCCACCTTGAAATTTTGAGATTTTCAAACTAATACAGAGCACCAACTCAGAATTAGCTGAAATTCGCCCCAGTGATAGAGCTCATGGAGACGAGCAAAAAATAATATTATAGTGATGCCGTGTGACCAACAGGAAGTCGGCCATATTGAATCAAACATTCGCCAACGCTTTCGCACACTTTTTTCAAAATGTAATCAGTCGTAGGTTTTTGGTCCAAATGAGCTCAGATTTCACATGTCACATCTGGACACGTGGGATTTCATGAAACATGCTTATTTTTTTCGACAATTTCATGTCGTTCGCCCGCACGCCGCCGTCGAAATACGCCTTCGTTTCCTGTTTTTTCGTTGTCCTCTCACGACCAGGGGCATTGTCCTACAGATCTCACATTCACATGACATATGTGTAATTATGGCATGTGTGGAATGGACTATAAAGTGTAATCAAAATGAACACTATAGCGCCCCCTACCATAGACGTCAAACATAAACATTCTCGGATTCGTACCAAATTTGGGGAATTCATTTGCGACATGACCAGGACCAAAATATTATATTATGGCTATGGGTCATTTCTCACAATCGGCCACCAGGGGCGCAAAGACTCCAAAAGAAAACATTTAAAAATATATTACTCACACAAGCTTTGCACCAGACATCTCAAATTTAAGTCACATATGTTTCATGCAGACATAAATCAAATAAACTGTAAAGTCTAATAAATAATAACACTATAGCGCCCCCTACCATTGACGTGAAACGTCAAAAAAATCGGATTCATACCAAATTTGGGGAGTCCATTGGACACATCAGAAGAAGCAAAAAATTTTATTACAAGCATGGGTCTTTTCTCACGGTTGGCCACCAGGGCGCACAGACTCCAAAAAATAATCATTAAAAAATGTCTGACTCACAGGGACATTGGTCTGCATCGCTCCAATTAACATCAAACATGTGTCATTTGGCCATGAATGTCATGGATTATAAAGCTCCATCATAAAACTTCAACAATGAATGGCCACGCTGTCTTTTGAGTAATAAAAAGTCCGCCATATTGAATCAAAAATTCACCATCTCATTCCCACATTTTTTGTCCAAATGAGCTCAGATTTCTACACATATGCGGTTTCATAAAACATCCAATTTTATCCAATAATTTCGTGCTGTTTTTTCCGCCCGCCACCGTCGAAAAACACCTTCATTTCCTGTTTCTTTGATTCCTGCTCACGGACACCTGGATCAGTCTAAACCGCTAAAAATGTAACCATTGATGCAGAATCAAACTGTGAATAGAGAACAGTAATGAGCATGTGGCCATTGGCCTCTTTAGCGCCCCCTAATTTATACATAAAACACCCAAAATTGTTGGATTGACTTCAAACTTGGGGAAATAACTGTGGACCGCAAAAGGGGAAAAAAACTCCATTACACCATAGCTGTATTATGCACAAGTTTGCTGGTTCAATGCCATGAAGCAGCAATATGATGCCATGTCCACACTGCACTATAGAAACGGTGTGAAGGGGGGGTGGGGAGGTGGGGGCAAGCGGCCGGGCGGGGGAAATGCTGTGCGGAGGCGGTGGCAGGCCCCCGGCGGTCGCATGGGGAGGGGGGCGTGTCGTGGCGAGGGCCATCATCGTCGCTTGCGGCTTTAAGTTCTGGTTAGTCCTGGTTTAGTCCTGTTTTAGTCCTAGTTGAGTTCTGGTTTAGTCCTGGTTTAGTCTTCGTGAGTCCTGGTTTAGTCCCAGCCTGGTTCTGGTCTGGTTCTGGTCTGATCGTGTGATTGTTTTGGACTTGTCCCAAAATGGCAGCACGTGGTGTGGATTATTTTTATTCGCTGTTGTGTGAGTGAAGTATCAGGTCTGAGCCAGGATAGTAACCAAATCTTCCCCTGAGACCTCACTCAGCGCCTTTAGACCCTCTCTTCAGATGAGTCCTGAGTCAGATCCTGGTCCTGATCCTAGGCCAAGACCTGGCTCCACCAGAACTAAATATAAACACAGTCCTAAAGGAGGCTGGAAACTGTGGTCCCATGAGAGACCTAGACCAGGACCAGATCAGGACCAGACCAGGACCAGACCAGGACCAGACCAGGACCAGACCAGGTCCTGATTGGGTCCAGGTGAGGTCAGGACCTGTGCTGAGCCATAGTTTGGATCAATCAGAAAAAGACGGCACTTCACAAAAAACAAATGTTGTTTTTTTTCACATTCTTATTCAGAGGCTTCTCAAAGAGCTGCTCTGTCATTGTTCAGTCCGCACTGATGCCGTCACAGCTGCCCTGGGGCAGACTGACATAAGTGAGGCTGCTGATCCACATCATCTGCCCCTCCACCACACACCACATCCATACTAGGCAATGTGGGTGAAGTGTCTTGCTTAAAGACACAATGACAGAATTTGGTCCTAGTGGGAATCGATTCTGTGAACATCAGGTGGGAGGACTGCTCTACCAGAGTGTGATTCACACCTGTGGTTCTGTGGTCCACACCCTGGGATCAGGGTCAGACTGTACATGTGGGATTCACACCTGTGCTTCTGTGGTTCACACATGTGGGAAGTGATCTGTGCAGATTGAGTTGCGTGTGTTTGGATCCAAGCTGAAACGTAAACTCACATTTGGCTCAGATCCTCTAAAGAAACTTTAGAGCCAAACAGCAGCACTGGAAGAAAAGCACAAATCTAAATGTTTTTAGGATAATTTCTGTCTGAACTTGGTCTTTGGATCCCAGAGACTTGGCCTAAGTCCAGTCCATGTCCAGTCTGGTCCAAGTCTAGCCCTGGCCAGAAACAATCCAGTCTTTGACTGAGAGGTCAAGTACAAGCAGAGGACTCTGCTCTACCCCGGGTCTGAAGCAGTGCTGAAGCAGGCCTGAACCAGGTCTATGTTTAGCTTGTGTCAAGGGCAGGTTAAGAAAACTGTCTGTACAGCTGAAGGTTAAATTTACATTAAAGCAAGAGTGGGGGAGGGGGCGTGTGTGTGTGTGTGTGTGTGTGTGTGTGTGTGTGTGTGCGTGCGTGCGTGCGTGCGTGTGTGTGTGTGTGTGTGTGTGTGTGCGCGCGCATGTGTGTGTGTGTGTGTGTGTGTGTGCATGTGTGTGTGTGTGTGTGTGTGTATGCTGAGGATTCTCTGGATTGTGCAGAAGCAGAGTGTGATGCATGTGTGAGGAGGGGGGCGTGTATGTGTGTGCGTCTGTGTGTGCGTCTGTGTAACGCGTGTGTGTTTGATTGGGTGTGTGTGCGTATTTTTGTAGATGTTAAAGATGTTGTAGATTCTTTGGGCCTCTGGAGAAGTGTGATGCGATTTTCCACGTCTCGACTGCACCTGCTCCACACGTCTGTAACACCTCCTCCTCCTGACCACTCCCACCTGTGACCTCTGACCTCTCAGACACCTCCTCCTCCTCCTGACCCCACCTATCTGTCACCTGAGCTCTCTATGACACCTCCTCCTCCTCGCCCTGCCCATCTGTAACCTCTGACCTCTCTGTGACACTGTCTCTTGACCCCGTTCACTTCTGACCTCTCTGTGACACCTTGTCCTTCTGACCCCGCCCATCTGTGACAGCTTACCTCTTTGTGACACCTCCTCCTGACCTCGCTCATCTGACACCTCTTACCTTTCTGTGACACCTCCTCTTCCTCCTGACCCCACCCACCTCTGACCTCTGACCCAGCCTCACTTGTGTCTGTTTCCCCCATCACCTTAAACATTAGAAATCTCTCCAGTGAGATCTAGTCCTGGTCCTGCTCCAGGTTTAACCCAGAGACAGTGAAGGATGGGTCAAATGCAGAGGACGCTGTGAGACAGTCCAGTTACATAACACTCTGTCATCAGCTGTGGTGTTTTGGGGGCGAGGCTTGTGGATCTGAGGGGGCGGGTTGTTCTCTCGTCTCTCCTGTTCGACTTGCAGCGGATGCCCTCAACATGTCGTGATGTTCCTGCAGAGGTCAAAGCTTCCTCCAGATGAACTCAAAGAGACATCTCCTCCAGGCTCTCTCTGTCCCCTCCAGTCTTTCTCTCTTTCTGTGTGTGTGTGTGTGTGTCTCTCTCTCTCTCTCTCTCTCTGTCATCTTCAGTCTTTCTCTCTGTCACCTCCAGTCTCTCTCTCTTTCTGTCTCTCTCTCTCTCTCTCTCTGTCACCTCCAGTCTCTCTCTATCCCCTCTTTCTCCTGCACAAACAAGTGTTAAGACAGCTGCAGTACATCCAGAACACTGCTGCTCAGGTCCTGCAAGAACCAGGAAGTACAAGCACAAGTCCTGTGTTCAGGTCTGTGCACTGGCTCCTCTGGCTCAGAGAAGAGACTTTAAAGCAGCTTTGCTTGTGAACAAAGTCTCTCCCATGGCCAAGCACCAAAGTACATCTCCCACATGTTAGTACCATATGAACCATCTCACACTCTGAGGACTTTAGGGACCGGCCTCCCTGCAGTCCTGGTTCCGTCCCAGTGTAGTCCTAGTTCAGTCCTTTTTGGTCCTGGTCTCCTGCTGGTGCCCAGAGTCAGGACTAAACATGGGGAATCAGCATAACATTTTTCTGCAACTAAAACTTGGAACAGTCTTCCTGAAGATGTGAGACAGGCCTCCACTTTTTTACACTTCTCTTAATGTTACTTTTACTATTATTATTATTGACTATTTGTGCTTATTTCTGTTTTGATTAGTTTGTTAGTGATTTTAATGTATTTCTTTTTCTGTAAAAGACTTTGGATGACCCTGTGTACACACATACTGTACTATACTTGCCAAGTTCTGCCACCGCTGAACCCTGGAGACAGCAGCAGAGGACGTGCCCCCTGCACACAACCCCACCCCCAAACCTCGCCCCTCACACAGACCCCACCCCTGCCCTGACTCTGCCCTAAGAGCATAAATACAGCCCTGAGACTCAGTGAGTCCTCGGTGATCGCATCACTGCAGCTGCTTCACGTTTGACCTCCGACCCCACCACAAGGTACAGTCCCCAGCACACACGCTACATGCTAACAACATGTTAACTGCACGCTACAGAGACGCCACAGAGCCCCACTAACCTGACTCAGGCCAGAGGCAGATCTGCTGCAGCTTCTGTTCAGAACGCTTGGACATTTTTGTATGGGTGAGAATCAAACTTAAATGAACTTGAAGGTGTCTGATGCCTTGTCCAGTGTGACAGGAAGCACAAACCAAACTGTATTCAAGATACTTTCATTCCAACCGCCTCTGTCCAGCCTCGTACCATGTGACCTGAATGCTGCATGCCAAAGAAACAATGACAGAATGAAAGAAGCAGAAATAACAAACTGACTCATCTGTGCAAAACAAAAACAACCAACATTTAACGAAGAAATAATAAGCTAAGCTAAATAATGAGAGATTAAACAGAAGTGTGTCTGACCTGATCACGCCTGGCTCTGGATCAGGCTCGGGCTCAGGCTCAGGCTCAGGCTCAGGCTCAGGCTCGACAGTGAGTGAGTTTGAGCTGAGAGCTGTGACTCACATGATCAGATTCAGTTAGATTTTTTTAGTTTTTTACTCTAAATGAAATATGAAATGGAGAGAGAGTTTCTGCTCTCGCCTGCTCAGATTTGAGACACATTTAGTGCCCGAGTGCAAAAGAACAGCTGCCCCCCCTCCCCCTTCCTCCTCTGACCCCCCCCCCCCCCCCCCCCCCCCCTCTCTCATTGGGCTGCTTTCCTAAAAAACCCCTCACATTCTGTAGTCTCAGAGCACATTTGTTGATGTTTGAATCTGGAAATGTTCAAAAGAATTTTAAAAATTAGATAAAAGTCAAATAGAAAACTGAAATTTAACCCACAGACTTTTCTTTTGTGGAGAAAGCCGAGCCCAACCCCGTGCCCCAAGCGAGTCAGAGCCGAGTCAGAGCTGAACCTGAAGAAACAGCTGAGGATTCCTCAGGCTCCAGTTCCACCTTTCTCCTTCTCCCCCTCTCTCTTTCATTCATTCGTTCATTCCCTGGTGTTGGTCTCCTCTCGTCTCTCTCTCGTTCTCTCCTTATTCTCCCTGCTTCAGTGAAAGTGAAACAGATGTATTTATTTATCAAACTTGATACTTTGCTGTGAAAAGACTCACACACACACACACACACACACACGCATATACACGTGTGTGTGTCTAAGCCCTGCCCCTCTTTGCAGACTCAGGATGGAGCGCACCTTCGTTGCTGTGAAACCCGACGGCGTTCAGAGAGGCCTGTGCGGTGACATCATCCACCGCTTCGAAAAGAGAGGATTCAAACTCGTCGCCGCCAAGTTTATGCAGGTAACACAATACTAATACTACTACGACTGTAGTACTACTGTAGTACTACCTGGTCTATACCGGGTCTAAACTGGGTCTCGTCCACAGGCTTCTGAGGACTTCATGAAGACTCACTACCTGGACCTGAAGGACATGCCCTTCTACGGAGGCCTGTGCAAGTACATGTCCTCTGGACCTGTCTTCGCCATGGTAACCACCTCCTTCTCCTCTTTTTCTCTCTCTCTCTCTCTCTCTCTCTCTCCTCTCTCTCTCTCTCTCCTTCTCTCTTTCCTTCTCTCTTCCCTCCTCTCCTGCTTTCCTTTCTCTTTCCTCCTCCTTTCTCCTCCTGCTCTTCCTCCTCGCTCCTCCCTCCTCTCTTCCTTCCTCCTCTCTCCTCCTCCTCTCTCTCCTCCCTCTCCTCTCTTCTCTCCCCTACTCCTCTCTCTCTCTCTCTCTCTCTCTCTCTCCTCCTCCTCCTCCTCCTCTCCTCTTCTTCTCCTCCATCTCTCGCTCTCTCTCCTCTCTCCCTCTCCTCTCCTCTGATTGGCTGTTTGTGCAGGTGTGGGAAGGTGAGAACATCGTGAAGCTCGGCAGGATGATGCTCGGAGAGACCAACCCCGCAGACTCCAAACCTGGTAGCATCCGCGGAGATCTGTGCATCAACATCGGCAGGTACGGACGGAGGGCATCTGACACACACAGGGAGGGCATCTGACACACACAGGAAGGGCATCTGACACACACAGGGAGGGCCTCTGACACACAGAGGGAGGGCATCTGACATGATTTGAAACACAGGGAAGGCACCAGACGCATTGGAAGGGCATCTGTCATATTCTTGGGGGGGAGTATAAGACTCAGGGTAGGACATCTGACTGTTTTACATGTGGAAGGGCATCGGGCTCATGGCAGGGTATCTAACTCTTTGCACAGGAACATCATCCATGGCAGCGACACTCTGGAAAACGCCAAACGTGAGGTGGAGCTGTGGTTCAAGCCCGAGGAGTTTGTCACCTACACTTCCTGCTTCAAGCCGTTCCTCTACGAGTAAGCGGCCAATCAGGAGCCAGGATCATGCCCTTACCCCGCCCCCACATGTGACCGGTCAATCACCACCCAGCACTCACCCTCGGAGCCCCACCCTCAGCTGTCGATCACTACATTGGTGTTTTTCACTGGAACATGACGCAGAAATAAACTTCATGTTTTCCGCCAAGTTTTCTCTGTGTTTGTGCTTCTCACTCAAAGGCATCATGGAGCTAACAGCTACGTGCTAACAGCTACGTGTTAACTGTTAATAATAACACAGTTGTTTTAAGTCCACAAGCTCATTTAAAAGACAGGATTCTGTAAAATGTTTTAATAACTCCTTAAATAAAAGTACAGTCTTGTGCTGTTAGCTCCACAGAGCTGATCCGCCGGCCTGAGCTTTAAACTTTGAAGAGTCCGGGCCTGAGCTTTAAACTTGAATCCCGGGGGTAGCGCTCACTGAGGAGCTTTGTACAGCACATTTAGAAGAGTGAACCCAAACACACCTCCAAGTCTCTCCAGATCTAAGCCAGGTTTATTAACCAGACTATTCTGGGTTGAAATGAGGCCTAAACCACGTCTAAATGAAACACAGCTTGTCATCAACAAGCAATAACCCAAAGGACGAAGAAATGTGGGATAGACTGACTCTAAATAAAGCAGCACCGAAAAAGAAAATAAAACTGGAGGAAGGAAGTGTGTACGTCATAGTGGACATGCCCCTTTAGAATAAAGGACGGATCTATCATAGACCATCCCCTTTGAGGCAAGAATAAAGTATCATAAAGTAACTCAATGAATGGAAGCTTATATTATTATATACATGGATTAAAATATACACATTTAACACTAAGCAAATATTACAAATTCACAGAAAATGCTCAAAATAAACAAAAATACAGTTTATCCAAATCAAATGTCTAAAGACATCATTTCTGGAGGTGGCATGACTCCATGGAAACAGAACATTAAAGCCATACTTTGGAACATTCTCTGTGGAGATAGATACGTTTAAATTCCATACTGTGGAATATTTTAGCCAAAGGAACAACATTTCCATGGAAACATGCTGGAAGATGAATAAGAGTCAGGTTTGTAGAGATGCGAGCCCGCTCACAGTAAGGGCTGTATACGGTTTATTCTTTATACAGTCTGTGGTAAAGACGCATGTTTTTATGTTTTTCAGTGAAATAAACACAACCATATGAAGTGAAGCAATGAAAATTATGCCTTTATTTTAGTATTTTAAAAAAAAAAAAAAAAAAACGACACAAAAAACGACAAAAAAAACAAAAAAAACGACAAAAAAAACATTACATACTGGGGCGTTCTAAAGGATTTGATAATGAATTAACTTATTTAATGACTTGAGTGATTTTTTTTTTTTTTTTTAACTATTATAAAAATGTCATTGTTATAATGACAAGACGCAAAGTTTTTTTAGTAAAAAGTCAATATGGGTCAATATGGTCTTTTGTACGTTTGAATTTTAATTTCCAAAAGGTATATTGTAATAGCGCATTTCCAAAAAAGATGACTTATTGTTTCAGGTATATGTCATGATCTCTCTGCCTGCTCCTGCCTCCTGTGTCTCCTCTCCCCCTTCCTCACCTGCCTGACTCCAGAGCTGGGCGGAGCCCTGGCTCCTCCCGCACACACCTGCTGCCCATCAGGGCAATTAACACAGCTGCAGGAGCTTAAAAGGAGCCAGACCCAGCTCTCCTGGCCAGGTCGTCTGCTCACATCTCTGTGGTGTCTTCGCTGTTCGTCTGACTGTTGGTCCTCGTGTCTCTGCTGTGCTTCCTGTCCGTGTCCTGCCCGGTGTCCTGCCCGTGTCCTGCCGTGGTCCGTGTCCCCGTGTCCTGCCCGTGTCCTGCCCGGTGTCCTGCCTGTGTTCTCCGACCCTGTCTCCCAGTACCGGCTGTGCTCCCGTCTCGTGTGTTCCCTGCATCTCTGGACCCTGACCTGCACCCCTGCACCCAGCTCCTCGTATGTTCTCCCGACATCTGTGTTGTCTTGTTCTGTCAATAAACACCCTTTAAACTTGCCCCGAGTCACGCATCTTTGGTCCGCCTCACACCCCTCATTACGACAGTATACTTTACAAAAAGTACAGTTAGGGTCAATTGTTTTGATATATTATCTTATAAATGGATTAGTAGGTAAATTCTATGCATTAGTTTAAAGGAGACGCCTCTCATCTTATTATTTCACATTAATCTTTGGTTCAAAGTCCATCCTTTTTTTTTTTTCCAAATCATGTCAGGGACAAATTTTCTGCACTAAAAAATAGCAAACAACAAAGAGGTAACATCTTGTTGTAGCAGAGCTTGTATTTTTATATTATTCTCACAGACAGGAGTAAAACTGACTTTTCCTGTGGTGGTGTCAGTCACAGTCAGTCAGCACAGATTTTTGAAATGGTTCATATATTTCTTTGGTCACAGCATCAAAAAACAACAGCATATTCCCCATGAGTTACAGCTATATTTCAAACTGAAAGAGATTTTTTTAAGCCATAAATTAAATTGTTTTTTAGTCTTTATCAATGAATGGACTGAAGTTTATAAAAGATCTCTCCATTTTATTTTTAGAGATAACAGTATCCAAGTATGTTACAGTGTCTTTAGCCTCCTGAGAACGGAGCTCTTACATGGCTTTATTCATTTCTCTTTGTTACTTGGGCCTGATTGGGACCTGATGAGTGTAAAAACAAAGAATTATCTTTTTTACAGTATGTCGTTTCTGAGAAAATTGATGTCCACATATAAGGACATTTGTTCTACATTTTAATCATTTTTTAACAGTTGCATAATGATTTGCAAAAAACGATTTTATTTAGTGCTTGAACACAGCAACATTTGTCCCTGAGTAAAAACAATTGTGCCTTTTGGAACAATGTGGCTCATTTGAAGAGCTGCTAGGAGGAGCAGGAAGATATATGCCTTTACAAAAATAAAAAAAGTAATAATTTTTAAAAATCTGAACATTCTAAACTCTTAAAAATGTTCAAAATTGAAACTTTTTGCATTGTTGCTGTTCTTGAAAGCTGTTCTTCTTCTTCTAAAGTTTGCATTGAGGCCCAGGAGGTTTACTGGAGTTTATATATGGATCCTAAAGCACATTTTTTTGACTGGGAGAAAATCCACACTTTTTTAATTTCATGAAGAAGTGCTGAAGCATTTAGAGAAAGTTTGTTTTAGGTTTAGAGCAAAAAAAATGTGGCTACTGTCTCTCAAAAGAAGAGTGCTGTCATCGGCTGACTGACTTATCAAAATGTCTTTCCCGAATGCAGAAATACTTTTAATTGGTTCATAGATATGTAATCAGTGAGGTTTGAGTGGCTAACAGAAAGAGGTATGGTGAAACTGGACAACACCCTGTCGTATTCCCTCTATTAATACTGAAATGAGGAGAAGTACCATTTTTTTAGTTTAACTGAGCAATTGACATTTGTGTAAAATCATTTCATTGCATTGAAGAAAAAAGGTCCAAAACCAAATTTATAAAGCAGCTGAAGATAAAATTGTGATTAACAAAATCAAAAGCTTTGTACAAGTATAATAAGTGAACAAAGTGTTCATCAGATATGTGCTTTTTCTAATTGAAAGTAAAAAGAAGAGTAACTTTCACCCTCTTCTAACCACTTTAGTCAAGATCTTACCTTCAGTTCGTTTTTTTTAGATTGTGATTTATTTTGTAAAGAGACCAACTAATTTTGTTTTTCTTTTTTGTTTTATTTTGGATTTATTGTGATAACTGTATCCTTTTCTGCCCTCCCTGTTTTAATTTAAACCAGAACTAAATTGTCTTAAGTATTGTGGCAATTTCATATTTGAAAAACTCCCAGTTTTTATTATAATGATTTTTTATGTTATCTTTATTAAAATAGTAAGAGACCGTTTTTAGAAATCTTTTGTTGCACAGTCTCCAGTCTAAGTAAGAATGATTTAGAAGAGAACTAGGCTTCTTGTTTCGGGATTTACTTTAAGATAAATTAATGGAAATGTGGATTGCTCTGTGATCAGTGAGCAGAGTAGGGAGAATATTTCATATTAACATCTTCTCCGACCTGTGACTGCTTGGAACCACTATTGTTTATATTGCCATGTAATACAGAGTCTGTTTGGACTTTTCTCCAAAAGTGTTTTAGACTAAATCGCTACAAAAATGCAAGTAACTGATTATCAGTGCTGCTGGTCTGTGGTGGCCATCTGGCTAACTGATTATTCAGTACCATATTAAAATCTCCTCCTACTCTTATTATTGTATTAGGGTACTGGTTTAATACATTAATTAAATCATTTCTATCGTGAATAGTACTTATTATTATTATTATTAAGTCTTATTTTGATTCCAATACTTGACTACAAAATGTCCTTGGCTGTCATATTTGTGTGAAAGCACATCACTTTTAAATCTGTGTTTTACCGTGAGAGTGCTTCACTAAATAAAATTATTACATAATAATTTAAATAAATAATTCAACACCGGAATTGGTACCATCCCACACCGGAAGTGTCAGCGGAAGTGGTGCTAAAGTAGTTAGCTTCAAAGCGGAAGAGTCGCGGCAGAATCAAAAGACAAACTGAAAAACCTAAAATACCCGGCACCTTTCGCTTCTATTTGGTCCCTTTTTTCTGCGGAACCTCCTGAGAGCCCGTGATGGAGGTTCCCAGGGGCGGACAGCGACTGGAGGAGCCCGCAGTTTCAGGCAGAAAGTGGTGGCGCAGATGTGAGAAGTGCTTTTTATTCAGCGTTAGCTCCGGGCTAAGCTAAAGAGGCTAACGATGCTAACACAAGCAAACTGTGGATTTACTTCATTTATTTTGATTCTCTGCACTTACCTCATTATGAATATATTTTCACTTTCTGTCGGCTCATGTGACTTTTACCCTCAGAACGCGGCGTTTAGTTCAATAATCACATGTTTTAATTCATTATGTCAGATCAGTGTTTCCTTCACGTCTATAAAGAGACTCTGGAGCTAATTGAGCCACAGTTGAGCCATTTTAGTTAATACAACATATGAAGAATAATGTCCCTGTTTGGCTCCGCTGATTAAACAAAAAACGAGTGAATACAGATAAAATATTGTTCTGTATATTTAAGACAAGACTACAGGCATAAAGACCAGGCTATTTTAGTCTCTGGGGCCCTTGTTTCCTTCTTTATTGGGAACATTGTTGCAGATTGCGTCTGTGGAGTTTTCTGCCTAATGAGAAAACAGCCCAGAGGCGTGTCATCACATGGGGTCTTGTTATGGGCGCCATTTTGTAGGACTGGACATGTCGAAATGACAGAGCAAGAGCTGTTATTGCCATGGAAACAGTCCGAAGTTTACGTCACAGAAAGCAAGGGAAGTATTAGGAGTATAGAGATATTTTAACTTTTAATACAAAGAGACATTCTGCAACTGTGTCCTTATTTTAAAATCTCTGTTTATAAAAATTAAACTTTCATGACAAACATATCAAAGAAAGGAGCTCCTGGGATAGGACTCTGGACTTACTCATAAAGTTCTGTGTCTAGAAGCCTTCAGTTGTCATGGTTCAACTTTTATTTCGTAAAAAATTTCAATTCAACAACAAAAGAATAGTTTAGTACTGGTAGTTTTGCAACAGTAATTATTACACACTGACGGTGAAGGTCTGAAATCATCCAATGATTGTAGTGAATGGTTAGGAGTATGGAGTTTAAAACACAGTGGAGCACTTCCTGTATTAGCACATGACATCACAAGGTGGAACAGAGTGTTTTCAGTTTGAGAGAAGAACTCCAGCCTAAATATACAGGGTTTGTGTGTTAAAACGTGTGAATGAAGATGTATGTGTAATCCCTTAGTTGTCCAGGTCTGATCCATAATAAAAGTTGAAGTTAAATCTATCAACTGGACAAAACGTAATAGGAGGAAAGACTTTTGCTGCTCATTGAAGCCACTTCTTCAGGCGTGCAGTTCTGAATTGAAGGAATGGATGAGCCACGAAATGTCTTCACTCCTACTACGTTTTATCCAGTTCATAAATTTAACTTCAACTTTTATCATGTGTGATTTAAACAACACAACTCCAAGTATGTTTGTGATGAGGAAACAACATTATAACAGAGATCAGAAAATAGTGTAAAATGGGCCCTTTAAAGAATGATAGACCCACTTTGAGCCACTGTTGCCATGTGAACACAAAACAGGAGGACTGGAGGGTTTCCTCAGACTAAACAGGAAATATAGACCCTAAACCATATTGCTGTGGTTCAGATGACGTCACACATTCTACAGTCCAATCATATTTAACACAGATGACGTCACACATTCTACAGTTCCAATCATATTTAACACACAGATGACGTCACACATTCTACAGTCCAATCATATTTAACACAGATGAAGCAGATAAAGTGACTCTTGTTCAAACTCAGATTTGTTGTTGTTGAGTAACACAGTGAGTTCTTGGCTCGAGTCATTAATAGAAATGATCAGATTCAATATTTGTGAATCTACCTTTTTCATGGTAAAGTCTGATATAATCAATAGAACTGGTGTGACCCCTGACCCCATCTGTAGCATGACATCATCACTTTCTAGAACCTGAAAACCCACCACTAGACCCCAGGGCTAATGCTAATGCTAATGTCCCCTGTCTCTGTTCCAGTGAAGACGCCATGAGGAAAGCCGGGACTGCCCACTCCAAATCCCAAGCACCGACATGGAGAGCCATGTGTACATGAAGGCCAAGTCGAGGGTCAGTATTAGACTGGGATGGGAACGCGACAGGTACCGAGACAGGACCACACCTGTACCGAGATTGAAACGGAACTGAATTGGGACTGGACCGGGGACTGGACCGGGGACTGGACCGGGGACCTGGACCGGGACTGGACCGGGGACTGGACCGGGGACTGGACCGGGGCTGGACCGAGGATGAACCAGGGCTGAACCAACCCCTTGTGTGTTGTTTGTACACAGGAGAGTACCTTTCTCTCGTGGCTCGCCTCATCATTCACTTCAGAGACTTCGCGTGAGTTCTCTCTCCTCCTCTCCTCTCACTCTTTCGTCTCTCTCCCTCCCTTCTGCCTCCCTGTCTCTCCTCCTTCTCCCTCCTCCCTCTCTCCTCCCCTCCCTCTCCTCCTTCTCTCTCTCCTCTTTTTCCTCCCCCCCCACCCTCCCTCCCCTCCCCCTCTGTGCCTCACACACCTTTTCCTCCTTCTCTCTTACCCTCCCTGTCTTTCTCTTCCCTCCCTCTCTCCTCCCCCTTCCTCTCTCTCTCTCTCTTTCTCTCTCACTCTCTCCCTCCCTCCCTTCCTCTCTTTTCCCTCCTCTCCTCCCTCTCTTCTCTCTCTCTTCTCTGAGTCCTCTCCCTTCTCAGCATTAGTTATTAACCTGAGCGTGTTTATGTTTCACAGACAAGAAGAACATGGGTGGGGGTCCAGGTGAGTGCACTGTCTTCTGTCTCCTCTCGGGGTGCGCTCTCTCAGACCCTCATTATAAAGTGATTAGTATTTCAGTCAAACGCAGAACAGAAATACTTTGAAGGCCCATGACAATTTTTGGAAAAATGTATAATGTTACTTCTTAGTTGGACACAGCAGCAGATATGGCATACTGTTACCTTGCAACCATAATGTAAACAAGGGTCAAAGGTCATCTACTGAGAATGTGACTTAATTCGCATCTTTATTTTGTTGAAAAAAATGTCCTCACCTGACGTCTTGGATGGTAACTGAATCCCTCATCCTGCGCTGTGGAGCTTATGCAGACATCACATGTATTAATTGTTCATATATTGATTTGGGGACCAAAATATTGAAATAAAAACTCTAGGATCATGTAGAGCGGGTTTAATACAAGCATTGTAAAGGTCAGAATGATGGGCCTGACAGCAGCAGTTTTAGAGAGGGACCATGCTTCTACATAAAGTTGAAAAACCAGAAGTTTACATACAATACTGTAAATTTCGGGCTATAAGCCGCTACTTTTTTCCCCCCCACTCTTTGAACCCTGCGACCTATACAACGGTGGTGCGGCTAATTTATAGAATTTTATTGGCTAATGGCCACTGCACTCTCTAGCAGTAAATGCAAAAGTGAGACAGATGTGGGGAAAGATAATGTGACTTCCAGACCGTCCACAACGTGCGTCGGAGGCGTTAATCCTCAAAAGCAAAGGTTTCGAATGCGTTCTTGACACCCTGGTGTTTTCAGAGTCACACTGCTAGCATCGATCATTTTGGTAAATTTGGCCAAACGCATTCTGTATTGTACAGGAGACACGGCGTGTCCTTTAGCCAATCAGGAAGCAGAACACGTGCCTTCATATACTGTAAAAAGCATGCAAAATTGACTTTAAAAAAATCTGCGAAATAGCGAGACTGCGAAAAGTGAATCGCACTATAGTGGGGAACACTGTAAAAAAAGTCACATGCTTTTTTTTTCTCACTGACATGAAATCAGACAAAAATTTTTCCTGTTTTAGGTCAGTTAGGATTACCAAATTATTTCTATTTGCTAAATGCCGGAACAGTGATAAAAGGATTTTTTAGACAGTTTTTCAGAAGTCAGAAGGGTATCTTCTGGATATTCTTCCGTAAGCTTCCACCCCTGTATTTTATTGGCTTCTTCCTGCAGAGTGTCCTTTCAGCCCATGTCTGTACAGTCCTCGTTTCACTGTGGATAATGACACACTTCACCACTTCAGCAGCATCATCTTCACAAGGTCTTTTGAGTTTGTTCTTGGGTTGATCTGCACATTTCAGACCAAGCACGTTCACCTCTGTGACTCAGAACCCGTCTCCTTCCTGAGCGGGGTGATGGCTAGACATTCCCATGGTGTTTATGCTTGTGTATAATTGTTTGAACAGATGAATGTGGCACCTTCGGCATCTGGAAATTGCACCAAGGATGAACCAGATTTGTCCACAGTTCTCTTCCTGATATCTTGGCTGATTTCTTTTGACTTTCTCCATGATGTTACACAAAGAAGCAGTGTGTTTCAGGTGTCTTCAAATACATCCCCACGTGTGTCCTCTAATTAACTCAAATGTTGTCCATAAATCTATCAGAACCTTCCAAGTGCATGGGCATCTGGGTGTTCCCAATGTTAATTTTAAAATGTATAGTAATCTTTACTGTATGTAAACTTCTGACTTTGAAGATGGCTAATGAAAAATTGTCCTTCTCTCATTATTCTGGCATTTAGGCAAGTAGAAATATTTTGGTGATCCTAATTGACCTAAACAGGAACAGTTTAGTCTGATTTCAGGTCAGTACAGTGAGAAAAACGTAGTGGTCCTTGTTATACCGTTATGTAAACTTCCTGTTTTCGAGTGTATAAAGTGAAAAGTTGATGGAGACACATTTTTTTTGTTTTATTTTACTGTAACGGGTTTTTTTTCTGGCGCCGTGAGTCAGACCATGCGACCATCGGTGATACAATGCCTTGAAGCCGTTTCTGTGGAATCTAACCTTTAACCTGTTTTACTGTTGTGTGATTTGTAGATCCCCTGAATGCACTGAGATAACCTGGCTGGGGCGTCTCTCCTCGGGGCCCTCGGGGTGGTCCAGGGCCGCTGGGATCGCCCCCTTCAGATGGACAGGGCCATGCTCCCAACAGTGAGTACACACACCCACTACAAACATCACTACCACAACATGTGAACTTCCTCCTCTTTATAACCGGTTAATGTGAGGAATGTCCCCAGCACAGCTCCGTGCTTTTAAGCTCACAGTATTTTTTTGTGTTTGGTCCAGTGGGGGCGCTATGGTTCAGCAGCCGCGTTCCAACAGTTTCAACGAACGCAAAACCTGCATCAGCAGTTTCGAGGTCAGAGGTCACTCACCTCTCGTTTCCCCCTGTCACTCTCCTCTCATCCTGTCACTACTCTCGTCCCATGTCACTCTGTTTCCCACCGTCGGGTCTCCCCTCCCCGTCTCCTCTCATCTCCATGTCTCTCTCTCCTACTTCCGCTCCTCTCCGTCTCTCTCCCCTATGGTCCTCACTGTCCCCCATGTCCTCTCCCTCGCTCTGTCACTCCTCTCTCTCATGTCACTCTCTTCCCCCTGT
>JAIEZT010000019.1:5867165-5895862 GCA_019594935.1 Periophthalmus modestus | reverse complement strand
AACGCTTATGTTTTTGTGAATATCTAAGTTTTCATTCCTTGTCCAGTTTTTCAACTAGTTCAACGCTTTTCAGCACTTACAGAGATCCTTTTTTTTTCCAAATAGTGCTTGAAATGGTGGTCTGCTTAATAATGTGGAATGTCCTTCTTAAATAGTTTTCCTTTAATTGGACTTACCTGGCAAACTAATTGGCACAGGTGTCTGAGATTAATTTCACTGACTTGAAGAGCCTTAAGACACAATATCAGGCTGAGTTTCATTGGAAAACAAAACATTTATCTTTTATGACACTTAAACACAATTTGCCATAATAATTTGGAACACAGTGTACTCCACAACAAACACATTGTCACTTTATCTTGGACTGTAGAGCGACTGTAGAATGTGTGATATCATCTGTGGTTACAATACGATTGGCCTGTAGGTTGTATACGCTATAAAATCAATAATGTTAATGCCTCTCCAACTCCTCCCTCGTTTTCCCCCCTCCTTCTCAGGACCCCGTCTCGTACCATAAGTCGTACAGAGACTGCTTCAGACCCTTAGACCTCCGCTAATCCCCCTTCACTCCTCTGCTGCTCAAAGGTACTGCCCCCTCTGTCCTCTGGGGGTCACTGCATCCACAGTGCAGGGCTGGACTGGAGTTTTCCTTATGGGCATCTACATTTTGATTCATCTGTTTCTCATATGTCTTCTAATGTTTCCTCACATCACCAACATATCTGAGATGTGTTTATTTTCACAGGGTTTAACACAATTCCTGCATATTTAGGCTGAGTTTTTTTTCCCAAACTGAAGACACTCTGTTCCACCTCGTGATGTCATGTGGTGATACAGGAAGTTCTCCACTGTGTTTTCAACTTCATACACCTTCACTAGAATCATTTGGATGATTTCAGCTCCAGAATTGCCAATCTCTACTGAATTAAAGGTAAAAGGAGCTGTTAACTTGAAAACTATACACTTCATGACACTCACAAGATGGTGCAATTTTTAGCTGTTGGAGGTGTAGACAGACTAAATAAAGTGTTACTCAAACATGTGTGAAATGAAACAAACACACAACCCAGGGTCTGTTTTTGAAGAGGTAACATTAGAACATGTAGCTCCACAGGAGTCCTGGCTGTGTGATACTGACCTTTATGTTGAGCTCAGCAGATTATTTTTTTTACTAAATTGATGGTATAGTTGTGGTTGTTGAGTGGGCCAGTCCAGCCCTGCCCTCCTGTGTGCAGCAGGGGACCGCTCTCTGACCCTGTGTTTATGTTCTAGATCTTACCTTCCTCCACGAGAGCTGCAAGACTTTCCACGGAGACCTGGTCAACTTTGAGAAGATGTGGAGACCTGGTTTAGACCTGGTTTAGACTTGGTTTAGTCCTGGTTTAGTCCTGGTTAATCCTGGTTTAGACCTTGTTTAGTCTTGGTTCCATGCAGACACATGTCTTTAACTTACTGAGGGACATATATACTTCTATAATGTAAATGAGGTTTTAACCCTGTGTGTCTTGTTCCAGCACAAAGTGGCGGAGATGGTGCGGACGATCCACGCTACAGGAGCTCACAGCTGCGTAAGTGTCTCCCCATGCTGGACCCCTCTTACTGTGCACTTATGAAAACTACCCTTCTTAGCCTGGTGAGTCCAGACTGAAATGGGCTAAGGCAGGAGTGTCCCAACTATGGCCTGGGAGCCAAATGCATCCCTGAGACCATTTATATTCGTCCTCAAGCCGTTAGTTGAACTGGCCCAATTGATCATAATCAGTACTTTTTATGGCAAATTTGAGTATCTTACCAAAATAACCAAAATAACATCACATTGCATCGTCATATAGACCTAATAGTAATATTCTTATTTAAAGTATGAGGTCAACACTATTTAACATAGTTTGACCCTCATACTGAATAATCTGCTGAATTGACCACTGGTCCATGGCCCTCTGTGTTGAATATTTTTCAAGTATGGCCCTCGCTGTAAACAGTTTGGGCACCTCTGGTCTAAGGTGTACAGTCTGGTCTCCTCACTGCCCTGCCACTCAGACACAGCCAGCCAATCAGACTGCTTAAATTTCATTGACATGTGGACAAGCTCATTGGTCACCTCCCTTCAGTGCTCGGCTCAGCGTTTTGGGGTTAGAATCTCCCAAACCCTCTGAGTCTCTGTCCTGTCCATAGACCTATATTGTACAGTGTAAACCACAAGTTTACATACATTATATAAAAAGACACACCACACTTTTTTTTCAACTGTCTGACATGAAATCAACCCAAAAAAAATCAGTTTTTAGGTCAGTTAGAATTACCAAAGTTATTTCTATTTGCTAAATGCCATAATAATGAATGATTTTTTTTTAGACATTTTTCATATACTTTTCTTCAAAGTCAGAATTGATCATGATTGGCTCCTTTGTTGCTATGATACTCGCTGTTTGAATTTCAATTATGGAACTGGGCTCCAGATTAGCTTCTATAACTGCAAGCCTCCATGACCTTCATTTGGAGCCGAAATGCTGTGTGATCAGAGTCACTTAGTCCACTTCTATTATACAGTCTCAGTCCTGTTCTTCTGTTTTCCTCCTGCTCCTGTCTCACCCGTCTCACCCGTCTCACCTGTCTCTTGTCTCTGTTGCAGCCGTGGACACGGAGACGTCTCCATCCCACCTCCAGACCAAGGCCTACGTCCGACAGTTGCAGGTCATTGACAACCAGAACCTGCTGTTCGATATGTCCTGCAAACTGGAGCCCAAGGACAGCTAGAAATATAACCCACAACCCCATGAGGCCCAAAGGCACGCAGGAATATAATTCATAACCCCATGAGGCCAAGGCGGACAGCACGCAGGAATAAAATCCACAACCTCATGAGGCCCAACAGCACGCAGGAATCTAACCCAACCCATGAGGCTCAAAAGACACACAGGAATATAACTCACAACCTGCTGTTCAACAATCTCCTGCGGCAAACTGGAGCCAAAGAACAGCTAGGGAATAGAACCCACAATCCCATGAGGTCCAACGGCACGCAGGAATACAACCCACACCCCATGCGGCTCAAAGGCACGCAGGAATACAGCCCAATAAATAAATAAAGTATTAAATTATGACAGAATATTTAAACCTGTAATAAAGAGCCAGTGATACCAGAGCTCCAAGGACTATTCGCTAAGGAAAACCAGGTCTACACCAGGACTAACCAGGACTTAAGGACTAGACCCGGTTTAAACTTTGACTAAAAAACAGACTAAACCAGGTCTGTACCACCCGATGGGGGTCGACATTGGTACCAGAGTGTGTGGAGAACTGTTCTCACAAAACATGAAACTGGTCATCGCCAAAAGTTTCTGGAACATTTGAAAACCTCTGATGAAAGACTCTCGGACCAGCCTCGGACTGTTGCCTTGGACCCTTAAACTGAGGCTGAATTCTTCGGGAGAAACAGTGGCCATTTTGAGCTTGAGCACAAAATGGCTAGCGCTGGAACTTGAACCGGCGTTGAACTTTGTACTTTTCCTTTGGGATTGTCTTGCCGGGTTGAAGCGCAGATATTTAACGTGAGGGGAATTTTGTAAAGTGTTTAAAATAAACCAGAGAATATTTTTGTGATGAAACTCGGACGCTGCTAAAACTATAACTTATAATCAAATGTTTCACTGTTTCAGCCCAACGTGGCGACTGTACAAAAGTTCACAGTAAAACACGGGTACGATGGTGTCTCCAGGGACGTGATTGGACAGGACTCTTTAAGGCAACCAATCAGAAAGCAGACACTACATGAGAGCCCATGGGACGTGCTCTTTACATTGTCCTGCGACGTCATTGGTGAGATTGCGAGAACACCTTTACCTCTGTGACGAGGCCCCGCTTATGCATTATTTGGATTTAATTTATTTGTGACCAAAACAATGGACCTCATCACACAGTGCTACAGCGCAGCCGTCATTCCCCAGTGTGAGTCACTTACCGGATTTGCGTCATTCATGCTAGTCTTTAGCCTGATATTTATTTATTTTATTCTCCAGAAATAGTTTTAAATGTTTTCAGTTAAGCCTTAGTTCATTTAAGTTAATAAGAGTTCAGAGAAAGTTCCATAATTAATATTTTAATATTTTAGAAAAACAGTCAAATACAGTGTGTGTGTTTGTGCAGAGAACATTTTGAAGCAAATTTGCTTCTGACTCAAATTGGGGAATCACATGGTTAACTGTGGCTAACCACAGCTAAGCACAGTTAAGTACGGTTTACTGTGGCTAACCACGGCTAACTGCGGCTAACTGGTGTCTCGTCACTGCAGGACATGACCTCATACAGACAGGAAGGGCGGCCATTTTGTTTTGTGTCTGTGAAGAAGCACTTTCAGAGCAGCTCAGGGCTCGAGACACCGTGACATAGGAGCACCCCCTGCCTTTGCATGACAAGAAGTCTGGTTAGAGTCCCGGACTTTGCCCTCATAACAAGAGGAGTCAGCTTAGAGTCTAAGTCTAGTTCTGGTCTACGTCCAGACTCTTATTCCGGGTCCAATCCAGGTCTAGTTCAGGTCTATGTCTAGACTCTGCCCTCACAACAGCAGGAGTCTGGTTATAGTCTGGGTTATATTCAGGTCCAGTCCAAGTCTATAACTCTGCTGGGCTCTTATTGTGAAAGGCAGAGGGCGCTTCCTGTGGCATTTGTTTACCACTTTTCGCTCAGATCAGATCATGGATTATAGATTATAGATCAGATTATTGTGTAGGGAGCAGTGTTTGTACAGGTTTCTTCTTCATATTTCAGACGTATATCAATGGTTTATCGATGTTTTTTCTGCGTTTTGCTTCAGTTTGGATTGTGCCACGGTCACATGACTTTATTTTCAGATTTAAATTTTGTGTTTTTCTGAAACAGTCGAACAAAGCCACAATTGTGACTTCACTACAGTATCAAAAGTACCAAAATGTTGCTGCTGCTACTACTACTAAATGTACTACTACTACTACTACTACTACAACCACTACTACTACTACTGCTACAGCTTCTACTACTACTACTAGTGCTACTTCTATTTCTACTACTTCTTTGACGCTGTGTACTTTGACGCAGATCTTGTTTGATATTGATATTTTGAGTTTGTGGTTGAATTCCTGGTGTTTTGTTTTTGTAAAATCTTGTACAGTTTAAGGAGGTGGCTCAGGTCGTTTCTTGATTTACAGTATTTAAAAGTATTTAAAAGTATTTGTAAGAACATTTGGACAATATTCCAGCAATAACACGAGCTCGTTATCGTCATTGCACGTCACGCGTGTTAAAACGAGCCTTGCCCTGTGTACATACCAGTGCTCGTCATCACCATTCCACGTCACGCTTGTTGAAACGAGCCTCGCCCTGTGTACATACCAGCACTTTTACTTTGGCGAGTCATGAACTGTACAGTGGGATGTTGTTCTCTTATTTTGAAACTTTAATCTTTGTTTTTGGAAATATTTTGTACAGAAATAATTGTGGGTTTACGTGAATAAATGCTGGTCTGTGATTGGAGGACAGGTCTGGGAACGCGGGGCTTAAACAGGATGTGGTCATGATGTCACTGACTCAATAAAACCTCTGGAACGTCTGATACGACTCTTTTTCATCTGGTTAAGACCAGGTTTAGACTTTGTTTAGTCCTAGTTTTAATCCTAACTTAGCCCTGGTTTAGTCCTGGTTTATTGGCCCTCACCGGCCACGAAGTGTTACGGCGAGGGCAGGGTGTTACTGCCGAGTTTCTTATTGACCCTCGCCAGCCATGAAGTGTGACGGCGAGGGTCATTGTTACTGCCGAGTTTCTTCTTATTTTTTTTTTTTCCACCCAAACTCGCCCCCGTTTTCACCCCCTGAACGTCGAAGTAAAGTCTCACATGGGTGTATCAAATCGACCGGCTCCGCGAAAAATTCGATAAAATATGCATCACCAAATGTCCAAACGCACACCCGGCTCAAAGCGCGCCACCTTGAAATTTTGAGATTTTCAAACTAATACAGAGCACCAACTCAGAATTAGCTGAAATTCGCGCCCAGTGATAGAGCTCATGGAGACGAGCAAAAAATAATATTATAGTGATGCCGTGTGACCAACAGGAAGTCGGCCATATTGAATCAAACATTCGCCAACGCTTTCGCACATGTCATTGTTACTGCTCCGATTTTCTTCTATTTTTTTTTTTTTTTTCAAAATGTAATCAGTCGTAGGTTTTTGGTCCAAATGAGCTCAGATTTCACATGTCACATCTGGACACGTGGGATTTCATGAAACATGCTTATTTTTTTCGACAATTTCATGTCGTTCGCCCGCACGCCGCCGTCGAAATACGCCTTCGTTTCCTGTTTTTTCGTTGTCCTCTCACGACCAGGGGCATTGTCCTACAGATCTCACATTCACATGACATATGTGTAATTATGGCATGTGTGGAATGGACTATAAAGTGTAATCAAAATGAACACTATAGCGCCCCCTACCATAGACGTCAAACATAAACATTCTCGGATTCGTACCAAATTTGGGGAATTCATTTGCGACATGACCAGGACCAAAATATTATATTATGGCTATGGGTCATTTCTCACAATCGGCCACCAGGGGCGCAAAGACTCCAAAAGAAAACATTTAAAAATATATTACTCACACAAGCTTTGCACCAGACATCTCAAATTTAAGTCACATATGTTTCATGCAGACATAAATCAAATAAACTGTAAAGTCTAATAAATAATAACACTATAGCGCCCCCTACCATTGACGTGAAACGTCAAAAAAATCGGATTCATACCAAATTTGGGGAGTCCCATTGGACACATCAGAAGAAGCAAAAAATTTTATTACAAGCATGGGTCTTTTCTCACGGTTGGCCACCAGGGGCGCACAGACTCCAAAAAATAATCATTAAAAAATGTCTGACTCACAGGGACATTGGTCTGCATCGCTCCAATTAACATCAAACATGTGTCATTTTGGCCATGAATGTCATGGATTATAAAGCTCCATCATAAAACTTCAACAATGAATGGCCACGCTGTCTTTTGAGTATAAAAAGTCCGCCATATTGAATCAAAAATTCACCATCTCATTCCCACATTTTTTGTCCAAATGAGCTCAGATTTCTACACATATGCGGTTTCATAAAACATCCAATTTTATCCCATAATTTCGTGCTGTTTTTTTTCCGCCCGCCACCGTCGAAAAACACCTTCATTTCCTGTTTCTTTGATTCCTGCTCACGGACACCTGGATCAGTCTAAAACCGCTAAAAATGTAACCATTGATGCAGAATCAAACTGTGAATAGAGAACAGTAATGAGCATGTGGCCATTGGCCTCTTTAGCGCCCCCTAATTTATACATAAAACACCCCAAAATTGTTGGATTGACTTCAAACTTGGGGAAATAACTGTGGACCGCAAAAGGGGAAAAAAACTCCATTACACCATAGCTGTATTATGCACAAGTTTGCTGGTTCAATGCCATGAAGCAGCAATATGATGCCATGTCCACACTGCACTATAGAAACGGTGTGAAGGGGGGGTGGGAGGTGGGGGCAAGCGGCCGGGCGGCGGGGGAAATGCGTGTGCGCGGAGGCGGTGGCAGGCCCCCGGCGGTCGCATGGGGAGGGGGGCGTGTCGTGGCGAGGGCCATCATCGTCGCTTGCGGCTTTAAGTTCTGGTTTAGTCCTGGTTTAGTCCTGGTTTAGTCCTAGTTGAGTTCTGGTTTAGTCCTGGTTTAGTCTTCGTGAGTCCTGGTTTAGTCCCAGCCTGGTTCTGGTCTGGTTCTGGTCTGATCGTGTGATTGTTTTGGACTTGTCCCAAAATGGCAGCACGTGGTGTGGATTATTTTTTATTCGCTGTTGTGTGAGTGAAGTATCAGGTCTGAGCCAGGATAGTAACCAAATCTTCCCCTGAGACCTCACTCAGCGCCTTTAGACCCTCTCTTCAGATGAGTCCTGAGTCAGATCCTGGTCCTGATCCTAGGCCAAGACCTGGCTCCACCAGAACTAAATATAAACACAGTCCTAAAGGAGGCTGGAAACTGTGGTCCCATGAGAGACCTAGACCAGGACCAGATCAGGACCAGACCAGGACCAGACCAGGACCAGACCAGGACCAGACCAGGACCAGACCAGGTCCTGATTGGGTCCAGGTGAGGTCAGGACCTGTGCTGAGCCATAGTTTGGATCAATCAGAAAAAAGACGGCACTTCACAAAAAACAAATGTTTTTTTTTTTTCACATTCTTATTCAGAGGCTTCTCAAAGAGCTGCTCTGTCATTGTTCAGTCCGCACTGATGCCGTCACAGCTGCCCTGGGGCAGACTGACATAAGTGAGGCTGCTGATCCACATCATCTGCCCCTCCACCACACACCACATCCATACTAGGCAATGTGGGTGAAGTGTCTTGCTTAAAGACACAATGACAGAATTTGGTCCTAGTGGGAATCGATTCTGTGAACATCAGGTGGGAGGACTGCTCTACCAGAGTGTGATTCACACCTGTGGTTCTGTGGTCCACACACCTGGGATCAGGGTCAGACTGTACATGTGGGATTCACACCTGTGCTTCTGTGGTTCACACATGTGGGAAGTGATCTGTGCAGATTGAGTTGCGTGTGTTTGGATCCAAGCTGAAACGTAAACTCACATTTGGCTCAGATCCTCTAAAGAAACTTTAGAGCCAAACAGCAGCACTGGAAGAAAAGCACAAATCTAAATGTTTTTAGGATAATTTCTGTCTGAACTTGGTCTTTGGGATCCCAGAGACTTGGCCTAAGTCCAGTCCATGTCCAGTCTGGTCCAAGTCTAGCCCTGGCCAGAAACAATCCAGTCTTTGACTGAGAGGTCAAGTACAAGCAGAGGACTCTGCTCTACCCCGGGTCTGAAGCAGTGCTGATAAGCAGGCCTGAACCAGGTCTATGTTTAGCTTGTGTCAAGGGCAGGTTAAGAAAACTGTCTGTACAGCTGAAGGTTAAATTTACATTAAAGCAAGAGTGGGGGAGGGGGCGTGTGTGTGTGTGTGTGTGTGTGTGTGTGTGTGTGCGTGCGTGCGTGCGTGCGTGCGTGTGTGTGTGTGTGTGTGTGTGTGTGTGTGCGCGCGCATGTGTGTGTGTGTGTGTGCATGTGTGTGTGTGTGTGTGTGTGTGTATGCTGAGGATTCTCTGGATTGTGCAGAAGCAGAGTGTGATGCATGTGTGAGGAGGGGGGCGTGTATGTGTGTGCGTCTGTGTGTGCGTCTGTGTAACGCGTGTGTGTTTGATTGGGTGTGTGTGCGTATTTTTGTAGATGTTAAAGATGTTGTAGATTCTTTGGGCCTCTGGAGAAGTGTGATGCGATTTTCCACGTCTCGACTGCACCTGCTCCACACGTCTGTAACACCTCCTCCTCCTGACCACTCCCACCTGTGACCTCTGACCTCTCAGACACCTCCTCCTCCTGACCCCACCTATCTGTCACCTGAGCTCTCTATGACACCTCCTCCTCCTCCTCGCCCTGCCCATCTGTAACCTCTGACCTCTCTGTGACACTGTCTCTTGACCCCGTTCACTTCTGACCTCTCTGTGACACCTTGTCCTTCTGACCCCGCCCATCTGTGACAGCTTACCTCTTTGTGACACCTCCTCCTGACCTCGCTCATCTGACACCTCTTACCTTTCTGTGACACCTCCTCTTCCTCCTGACCCCACCCACCTCTGACCTCTGACCCAGCCTCACTTGTGTCTGTTTCCCCCATCACCTTAAACATTAGAAATCTCTCCAGTCAGATCTAGTCCTGGTCCTGCTCCAGGTTTAACCACCCAGACAGTGAAGGATGGGTCAAATGCAGAGGACGCTGTGAGACAGTCCAGTTACATAACACTCTGTCATCAGCTGTGGTGTTTGGGGGCGAGGCTTGTGGATCTGAGGGGGCGGGTTGTTCTATCGTCTCCTGTTCGACTTTGCAGCGGATGCCCTCAACATGTCGTGATGTTCCTGCAGAGGTCAAAGCTTCCTCCAGATGAACTCAAAGAGACATCTCCTCCAGGCTCTCTCTGTCCCCTCCAGTCTTTCTCTCTTTCTGTGTGTGTGTGTGTGTCTCTCTCTCTCTCTCTCTCTCTCTCTGTCATCTTCAGTCTTTCTCTCTGTCACCTCCAGTCTCTCTCTCTTTCTGTCTCTCTCTCTCTCTCTCTGTCACCTCCAGTCTCTCTCTATCCCCTCTTTCTCTCTCTCTGTCCCCCTCCAGTCTCTCTCTATCCCCTCTTTCTCTCTCTCTGTCCCCTCCAGTCTCTCTCTCTCTGTCACCTCTAATTTCTCTGTCTGTCACCTCCAGTCTCTCTCTCTCTCTCTCTCTCTCTCTCTCTCTCTCTCACTCGCTCTCTCACTCGCTCTCTCTGTGTGTGTCACCTCCAGTCTCTCTCTATCTGTCACCTCTAGTCTCCCCAGTCTCTCTCTCTGTCCCTTCCAGTCTCTCTCTGTCCCCTCTAGTCTCTCTCTGTCTGCCCTCCAGTCACTCTCTTTCACTCTCTCTCTGTCACATCCAGTCTCTCTCTCTCTGTCACCTCCAGTCTCTCTCTCTCCTCTCTGTGTCACCTCCAGTCTCTATCTGTCTCTCCAGTGTCTCTCTCTGTCACCTCCAATCTCCCTGTTCTCTCCAGTCTCTCTCTCTCTCTCTCTCTCTCTCTCTCTCTCTGTCACCTCCAGTCTCTCTCTCTCTCTGTCACCACCAGTCTCTCTCTCTCTGTCACCTCCAAACTCTGTTTGTCACCTCCAGTCTCTCTCTGTCTCCTCCAGTCTCTCTCTGTCCCCCTCTAGCCTCTCTCTCTGTCGCCTCCAGTCTTTCTCTCTTTCTCTCTCACCTCTAATCTCTCTGTCTGTCACCTCCAGTCTCTCTCTCTCTCTGTGTCTCCTCCACTCGCTCTCTATCAGTCACCTCCAGTCTCTCTCTCTCTGTCACCTCCAGTCTCTCTCTCTGTCGCCTCCAGTCTCTCTCTCACTGTCACCTCCAATCTTCTCTCTGTCTGTCACTTCCAGTCTTCTCTCTCTCTCTCTCTCTCTCTGTCTCCTCCAGTCTCTCTCTGTCCCCTCCATTTTCTGTCCCTGTCCCCTCCAGTCTCTCTCTCTGTCACCTTTAGTCTCTTTCTCTGTCATCTCCAGTCCTCTCTCTGTCCCTTCCAGTCTCTCTCTCTCTGTGTCACCTCCAGTCTCTCTCTATCTGTCACCTCTAGTTCTAGTCTCTCCCTCCCCTCCAGTCTGTCTCTATCTCTCTTCCACCTCCAGTCTCTCTCTCCCTCTGTCCCCTTCAGTTTCTCTCTCTGCCACCTTCAATCTCTCTCTGTCTCCCCTCCAGTCTCTCTCTCTGTCATCTTCAGTCTTTCTGTTACCTCTAGTCTCACTCCACACCCTCCAGTCTCTCTTTCTCTGTTCACCTCCAGTCTCTTTCTGTACCCCCAGTCTCTCTCTCTCTCTCTCTCTCTCTCCCTCTGTCACGTCCAGTCTCTCTCTCTGTCACCTCTCTAAAACCTTCAAATTAAGCTAGAAATCTAGCGGCCACATCAAATCAATAATATCTGCAGCTTTTTACCATCTAAAAAACCTGGCCTCTCCAAACAAGTGTTAAGACAGCTGCAGTACATCCAGAACACTGCTGCTCAGGTCCTGCAAGAACCAGGAAGTACAAGCACAAGTCCTGTGTTCAGGTCTGTGCACTGGCTCCTCTGGCTCAGAGAAGAGACTTTAAAGCAGCTTTGCTTGTGAACAAGTCTCTCCATGGCCAAGCACCAAAGTACATCTCCCACATGTTAGTACCATATGAACCATCTCACACTCTGAGGACTTTAGGGACCGGCCTCCTGCAGTCCTGGTTCCGTCCCAGTGTAGTCCTAGTTCAGTCCTTTTTTGGTCCTGGTCTCCTGCTGGTGCCCAGAGTCAGGACTAAACATGGGGAATCAGCATAACATTTTTCTGCAACTAAAACTTGGAACAGTCTTCCTGAAGATGTGAGACAGGCCTCCACTTTTTTACACTTCTCTTAATGTTACTTTTACTATTATTATTATTGACTATTTGTGCTTATTTCTGTTTTGATTAGTTTGTTAGTGATTTTAATGTATTTCTTTTTCTGTAAAAGACTTTGGATGACCCTGTGTACACACATACTGTACTATACTTGCCAAGTTCTGCCACCGCTGAACCCTGGAGACAGCAGCAGAGGACGTGCCCCCCTGCACACACAACCCCACCCCAAACCTCGCCCCTCACACAGACCCCACCCCCTGCCCTGACTCTGCCCTAAGAGCATAAATACAGCCCTGAGACTCAGTGAGTCCTCGGTGATCGCATCACTGCAGCTGCTTTCACGTTTGACCTCCGACCCCCACCACAAGGTACAGTCCCCAGCACACACGCTACATGCTAACAACATGTTAACTGCACGCTACAGAGACGCCACAGAGCCCCACTAACCTGACTCAGGCCAGAGGCAGATCTGCTGCAGCTTCTGTTCAGAACGCTTGGACATTTTTGTATGGGTGAGAATCAAACTTAAATGAACTTGAAGGTGTCTGATGCCTTGTCCAGTGTGACAGGAAGCACAAACCAAACTGTATTCAAGATACTTTCATTCCAACCGCCTCTGTCCAGCCTCGTACCATGTGACCTGAATGCTGCACGCCAAAGAAACAATGACAGAATGAAAGAAGCAGAAATAACAAACTGACTCATCTGTGCAAAACAAAAACAACCAACATTTAACGAAGAAATAATAAGCTAAGCTAAATAATGAGAGATTAAACAGAAGTGTGTCTGACCTGATCACGCCTGGCTCTGGATCAGGCTCGGGCTCAGGCTCAGGCTCAGGCTCAGGCTCGACAGTGAGTGAGTTTGAGCTGAGAGCTGTGACTCACATGATCAGATTCAGTTAGATTTTTTTAGTTTTTTACTCTAAATGAAATATGAAATTGGAGAGAGTTCTGCTCTCGCCTGCTCAGATTTGAGACACATTTAGTGCCGAGTGCAAAAGAACAGCTGCCCCCCTCCCCCTTCCTCCTCTGACCCCCCCCCCCCCCCTCTCTCATTGGCTGCTTTCCTAAAAATACCCCTCACATTCTGTAGTCTCAGAGCACATTTGTTGATGTTTGAATCTGGAAATGTTCAAAAGAATTTTAAAAATTAGATAAAAGTCAAATAGAAACCTGAAATTTAACCCACAGACTTTTCTTTTGTGGAGAAAGCCGAGCCCAACCCCGTGCCCCAAGCGAGTCAGAGCCGAGTCAGAGCTGAACCTGAAGAAACAGCTGAGGATTCCTCAGGCTCCAGTTCCACCTTTCTCCTTCTCTCCCTCTCTCTTTCATTCATTCGTTCATTCCCTGGTGTTGGTCTCCTCGTTCTCTCTTCGTTCTCTCCTTATTCTCCCTGCTTCAGTGAAAGTGAAACAGATGTATTTATTTATCAAACTTGATACTTTGCTGTGAAAAGACTCACACACACACACACACACACACGCATATACACGTGTGTGTGTCTAAGCCCTGCCCCTCTTTGCAGACTCAGGATGGAGCGCACCTTCGTTGCTGTGAAACCCGACGGCGTTCAGAGAGGCCTGTGCGGTGACATCATCCACCGCTTCGAAAAGAGAGGATTCAAACTCGTCGCCGCCAAGTTTATGCAGGTAACACAATACTAATACTACTACGACTGTAGTACTACTGTAGTACTACCTGGTCTATACCGGGTCTAAACTGGGTCTCGTCCACAGGCTTCTGAGGACTTCATGAAGACTCACTACCTGGACCTGAAGGACATGCCCTTCTACGGAGGCCTGTGCAAGTACATGTCCTCTGGACCTGTCTTCGCCATGGTAACCACCTCCTTCTCCTCTTTTTCTCTCTCTCTCTCTCTCTCTCTCTCGCTCTCTCTCTCTCTCCTTCTCTCTTTCCTTCTCTCTTTCTCCTCCTGCTTTCCTTTCTCTTTCCTCCTCCTGTGTCTTCCTCCTGCTCTCCTCCTCTCTCTCCTCCTCCTCATCTTTTTCTCTCCCCCTACTCCTTCTCTCTCTCTCTCTCTCTCTCTCTCCTCCTCTCCTCTTCTTCTCCTCCATCTCTCGCTCTCTCCTCTCTCCCTCTCCTCTCCTCTGATTGGCTGTTTGTGCAGGTGTGGGAAGGTGAGAACATCGTGAAGCTCGGCAGGATGATGCTCGGAGAGACCAACCCCGCAGACTCCAAACCTGGTAGCATCCGCGGAGATCTGTGCATCAACATCGGCAGGTACGGACGGAGGGCATCTGACACACACAGGGAGGGCATCTGACACACACAGGAAGGGCATCTGACACACACAGGGAGGGCCTCTGACACACAGAGGGAGGGCATCTGACATGATTTGAAACACAGGGAAGGCACCAGACGCATTGGAAGGGCATCTGTCATATGTCTTGGGGGGGGAGTATAAGACTCAGGGTAGGACATCTGACTGTTTTACATGTGGAAGGGCATCGGGCTCATGGCAGGGTATCTAACTCTTTGCACAGGAACATCATCCATGGCAGCGACACTCTGGAAAACGCCAAACGTGAGGTGGAGCTGTGGTTCAGCCCGAGGAGTTTGTCACCTACACTTCCTGCTTCAAGCCGTTCCTCTACGAGTAAGCGGCCAATCAGGAGCCAGGATCATGCCTTACCCCGCCCCCACATGTGACCGGTCAATCACCACCCAGCACTCACCCTCGGAGCCCCACCCTCAGCTGTCGATCACTACATTGGTGTTTTTCACTGGAACATGACGCAGAAATAAACTTCATGTTTTCGCCAAGTTTTCTCTGTGTTTGTGCTTCTCACTCAAAGGCATCATGGAGCTAACAGCTACGTGCTAACAGCTACGTGTTAACTGTTAATAATAACACAGTTGTTTTAAGTCCACAAGCTCATTTAAAAGACAGGATTCTGTAAAATGTTTTAATAACTCCTTAAATAAAAGTACAGTCTTGTGCTGTTAGCTCCACAGAGCTGATCCGGCCTGAGCTTTAAACTTTGAATCCCGGGGGTAGCGCTCACTGAGGAGCTTTGTACAGCACATTTAGAAGAGTGAACCCAAACACACCTCCAAGTCTCTCCAGATCTAAGCCAGGTTTATTAACCAGACTATTCTGGGTTGAAATGAGGCCTAAACCACGTCTAAATGAAACACAGCTTGTCATCAACAAGCAATAACCCAAAGGACGATGAAATGTGGGATAGACTGACTCTAAATAAAGCAGCACCGAAAAAGAAAATAAAACTGGAGGAAGGAAGTGTGTACGTCATAGTGGACATGCCCCTTTAGAATAAAGGACGGATCTATCATAGACCATCCCCTTTGAGGCAAGAATAAAGTATCATAAAGTAACTCAAATGAATGGAAGCTTATATTATATACATGGATTAAAATACACATTTAACACTAAGCAAATATTACAAAATTCACAGAAAATGCTCAAAATAAACAAAAATACAGTTTATCCAAATCAAATGTCTAAAGACATCATTTCTGGAGGTGGCATGACTCCATGGAAACAGAACATTAAAGCCATACTTTGGAACATTCTCTGTGGAGATAGATACGTTTAATTCCATACTGTGGAATATTTTAGCCAAAGGAACAACATTTCCATGGAAACATGCTGGAAGATGAATAAGAGTCAGGTTTGTAGAGATGCGAGCCCGCTCACAGTAAGGGCTGTATACGGTTTATTCTTTATACAGTCTGTGGTAAAGACGCATGTTTTTATGTTTTTCAGTGAAATAAACACAACCATATGAAGTGAAGCAATGAAAATTATGCCTTTATTTTAGTATATTTAAAAAAAACAAAAAAAAAAACGACAAAAAAACGACAAAAAAACGAAAAAAAACGACAAAAAAAACATTACATACTGGGGCGTTCTAAAGGATTTGATAATGAATTAACTTTAATGACTTGAGTGATTTTTTTTTTTTTTTTTAACTATTATAAAAATGTCATTGTTATAATGACAAGACGCAAAGTTTTTTAGTAAAAAGTCAATATGGGTCAATATGGTCTTTTGTACGTTTGAATTTTAATTTCCAAAAGGTTATTGTAATAGCGCATTTCCAAAAAAGATGACTTATTGTTTCAGGGTATATGTCATGATCTCTGCCTGCTCCTGCCTCCTGTGTCTCCTCTCCCCCTCCCTCACCTGCCTGACTCCAGAGCTGGGCGGAGCCCTGGCTCCTCCCGCACACACCTGCTGCCCATCAGGGCAATTAACGCAGCTGCAGGTGGTTAAAAGAAGCCAGGACCCAGCTCTCCTGGCCAGGTCGTCTGCTCACATCTCTGTGTGTCTTCGCTGTTCGTCTGACTGTTGGTCCTCGTGTCTCTGCTGTGCTTCCTGTCCGTGTCCTGCCCGGTGTCCTGCCCGTGTCCTACCCGTGTCCTACCCGTGTCCTGCCCGTGTCCTGCCCGGTGTCCTGCCTGTGTTCTCCGACCCTGTCTCCCGGTACCGGCTGTGCTCCCGTCTCGTGTGTTCCCTGCATCTCTGGACCCTGACCTGCACCCCTGCACCCAGCTCCTCGTATGTTCTCCCGACATCTGTGTTGTCTTGTTCTGTCAATAAACACCCTTAAACTTGCCCCGAGTCACGCATCTTTGGTCCGCCTCACACCCCTCATTACGACAGTATACTTTACAAAAAGTACAGTTAGGGTCAATTGTTTTGATATATTATCTTATAAATGGATTAGTAGGTAAATTCTATGCATTAGTTTAAAGGAGACGCCTCTCATCTTATTATTTCACATTAATCTTTGGTTCAAAGTCCATCCTTTTTTTCCAAATCATGTCAGGGACAAATTTTCTGCACTAAAAAATAGCAAACAACAAAGAGGTAACATCTTGTTGTAGCAGAGCTTGTATTTTTATATTATTCTCACAGACAGGAGTAAAACTGACTTTTCCTGTGGTGGTGTCAGTCACAGTCAGTCAGCACAGATTTTTGAAATGGTTCATATATTTCTTTGGTCACAGCATCAAAAACAACAGCATATTCCCAATGAGTTACAGCTATATTTCAAACTGAAAGAGATTTTTTTAAGCCATAAATTAAATTGTTTTTTAGTCTTATCAATGAATGGACTGAAGTTTATAAAAGATCTCTCCATTTTATTTTTAGAGATAACAGTATCCAAGTATGTTACAGTGTCTTTAGCCTCCTGAGAACGGAGCTCTTACATGGCTTTATTCATTTCTCTTTGTTACTTGGGCTGATTGGGACCTGATGAGTGTAAAAACAAAGAATTATCTTTTTACAGTATGTCGTTTCTGAGAAAATTGATGTCCACATATAAGGACATTTGTTCTACATTTTAATCATTTTTTAACAGTTGCATAATGATTTGCAAAAACGATTTATTTAGTGCTTGAACACAGCAACATTTGTCCTGAGTAAAAACAATTGTGCCTTTTGGAACAATGTGGCTCATTTGAAGAGCTGCTAGGAGGAGCAGGAAGATATATGCCTTTACAAAAATAAAAAAAGTAATAATTTTTAAAAATCTGAACATTCTAAACTCTTAAAAATGTTCAAAATTGAAACTTTTTGCATTGTTGCTGTTCTTGAAAGCTGTTCTTCTTCTTCTAAAAGTTTGCATTGAGGCCCAGGAGGTTAACTGGAGTTTATATATGGATCCTAAAGCACATTTTTTGACTGGGAGAAATCCACACTTTTTTAATTTCATGAAGAAGTGCTGAAGCATTAGAGAAAGTTTGTTTTAGGTTTAGAGCAAAAAAAATGTGGCTACTGTCTCTCAAAAGAAGAGTGCTGTCATCGGCTGACTGACTTATCAAAATGTCTTTCCCGAATGCAGAAATACTTTTTAATTGGTTCATAGATATGTAATCAGTGAGGGTTTGAGTGGCTAACAGAAAGAGGTATGGTGAAACTGGACAACCCTGTCGTATTCCTCTATTAATACTGAAATGAGGAGAAGTACCATTTTTTTAGTTTAACTGAGCAATTGACATTTGTGTAAAATCATTTCATTGCATTGAAGAAAAAAGGTCCAAAACCAAATTTATAAAGCAGCTGAAGATAAAATTGTGATTAACAAAATCAAAAGCTTTGTACAAGTATAATAAGTGAACAAAGTGTTCATCAGATATGTGCTTTTCTAATTGAAAGTAAAAGGAAGAGTAACTTTCACCCTCTTCTAACCACTTTAGTCAAGATCTTACCTTCAGTTCGTTTTTTTTAGATTGTGATTTATTTTGTAAAGAGACCAAACTAATTTTGTTTTCTTTTTGTTTTATTTTGGATTTATTGTGGATAACTGTATCCTTTTCTGCCCTCCTGTATTTATTTAAACCAGAACTAAATTGTCTTAAGTATGTTGCAATTTCATATTTGAAAAACTCCCAGTTTTTATTATAATGATTTTTTATGTTATCTTTATTAAAATAGTAAGAGACCGTTTTAGAAATCTTTTGTTGCACAGTCTCCAGTCTAAGTAAAGAATGATTTAGAAGAGAACTAGGCTTCTTGTTTCGGGATTTACTTTAAGATAAATTAATGGAAATGTGGATTGCTCTGTGATCAGTGAGCAGAGTAGGGAGAATATCAATATTAACATCTTCTCGACCTGTGACTGCTTGGAACCACTATTGTTATTCCATGTAAATACAGATTCTGTTTGGACTTTCTCCAAAAGTGTTTTAGACTAAATCGCTACAAAATGCAAGTAACTGATTATCAGTGCTGCTGGTCTGTGGTGGCCATCTGGCTAACTGATTATTCAGTACCATATTAAAATCTCCTCCTACTCTTATTATTGTATTAGGGTACTGGTTTAATACATTAATTAAATCATTTTCTATCGTGAATAGTACTTATTATTATTATTATTAAGTCTTATTTTGATTCCAATACCTTGACTACAAAATGTCCTTGGCTGTCATATTTGTGTGAAAGCACATCACTTTTAAATCTGTGTTTTACCGTGAGAGTGCTTCACTAAATAAATTATTACATAATAATTAAATAATAATTCAACACCGGAAGTGGTACCATCCCACACCGGAAGTGTCAGCGGAAGTGGTGCTAAAGTAGTTAGCTTCAAAGCGGAAGAGTCGCGGCAGAATCAAAAACAAACTGAAAAACCTAAAAGCCGGCACCTTTCGCTTCTATTTGGTCCCTTTTTCTGCGGAACCTCCTGAGAGCCCGTGATGGAGGTCCCAGGGGCGGACAGCGACTGGAGGAGCCCGCAGTTCAGGCAGAAAGTGGTGGCGCAGATGTGAGAAGTGCTTTTTATTCAGCGTTAGCTCCGGGCTAAGCTAAAGAGGCTAACGATGCTAACACAAGCAAACTGTGGATTTACTTCATTTATTTTGATTCTCTGCACTTACCTCATTATGAATATATTTCACTTTCTGTCGGCTCATGTGACTTTTACCCTCAGAAACGCGGCGTTTAGTTCAATAATCACATGTTTAATTCATTATGTCAGATCAGTGTTTCCTTCACGTCTATAAAGAGACTCTGGAGCTAATTGAGCCACAGTTGAGCCATTTTATTTAATACAACATATGAAGAATAATGTCCCTGTTTGGCTCCGCTGATTAAAACAAAAAACGAGTGAATACAGATAAAATATTGTTCTGTATATTTAAGACAAGACTACAGGCATAAAGACCAGGCTATTTTAGTCTCTGGGGGCCCTTGTTTCCTTCTTTATTGGGAAACATTGTGTCAGATGCGTCTGTGGAGTTTTCTGCCTAATGAGAAAACAGCCCAGAGGCGTGTCATCACATGGGGTCTTGTTATGGGCGCCATTTGTAGGACTGGACATGTCGAAATGACAGAGCAGAGCTGTTATTGCCATGGAAACAGTCCGAAGTTTACGTCACAGAAAGCAAGGGAAGTATTAGGAGTATTAGAGATATTTTAACTTTTAATACAAAGAGACATTCTGCAACTGTGTCCTTATTTTAAAATCTCTGTTTATAAAAATTAAACTTTCATGACAAACATATCAAAGAAAGGAGCTCCTGGGATAGGACTCTGGACTTACTCATAAAAGTTCTGTGTCTAGAAGCCTTCAGTTGTCATGGTTCAACTTTTATTTCGTAAAAAATTTCAATTCAACAACAAAAGAATAGTTTAGTACTGGTAGTTTGCAACAGTAATTATTACACGGACGGTGAAGGTCTGAAATCATCCAAATGATTGTAGTGAATGGTTAGGAGTATGGAGTTTAAAAACACAGTGGAGCACTTCCTGTATTAGCACATGACATCACAAGGTGGAACAGAGTGTTTTCAGTTTGAGAGAAGAACTCAGCCTAAATATACAGGGTTTGTGTGTTAAACGTGTGAATGAAGATGTATGTGTAATCCCTTAGTTGTCCAGGTCTGATCCATAATAAAAGTTGAAGTTAAATCTATCAACTGGACAAAACGTAATAGGAGGAAAGACTTTTGCTGCTCATTGAAGCCACTTCTTCAGGCGTGCAGTTCTGAATTGAAGAATGGATGAGCCACGAAATGTCTTCACTCCTACTACGTTTTATCCAGTTCATAAATTTAACTTCAACTTTTATCATGTGTGATTTAAACAACACAACTCCAAGTATGTTTGTGATGAGGAAACAACATTATAACAGAGATCAGAAAATAGTGTAAAATGGGCCCTTTAAAGAATGATAGACCCACTTTGAGCCACTGTTGCCATGTGAACACAAACAGGAGGACTGGAGGGGTTTCCTCAGACTAAACAGGAAATATAGACCCTAAACCATATTGCTGTGGTTCAGATGACGTCACACATTCTACAGTCCAATCATATTTAACACAGATGACGTCACACATTCTACAGTCCAATCATATTTAACACAGATGACGTCACACATTCTACAGTCCAATCATATTTAACACAGATGAAGCAGATAAAGTGACTCTTGTTCAAACTCAGATTTGTTGTTGTTGTAGTAACACAGTGAGTTCTTGGCTCGAGTCATTAATAGAAATGATCAGATTCAATATTTGTGAATCTACCTTTTTCATGGTAAAGTCTGATATAATCAATAGAACTGTGTGTGACCCCTGACCCCATCTGTAGCATGACATCATCACTTTCTAGAACCTGAAAACCACCACTAGACCCCAGGGCTAATGCTAATGCTAATGTTCCCCTGTCTCTGTTCCAGTGAAGACGCCATGAGGAAAGCCGGGACTGCCCACTCCAAATCCAGCACCGACATGGAGAGCCATGTGTACATGAAGGCCAAGTCGAGGGTCAGTATTAGACTGGGATGGGAACGAGACAGGACCGAGACAGGACCACACCTGTACCGAGATTGAAACGGAACTGAATTGGGACTGGACCGGGGACTGGACCGGGGACTGGACCGGGGACTGGACCGGGGACTGGACCGAGGATGAACCAGGGCTGAACCAACCCCTTGTGTGTTGTTTGTACACAGGAGGAGTACCTTTCTCTCGTGGCTCGCCTCATCATTCACTTCAGAGACTTCCGTGAGTTCTCTCTCCTCCTCTCACTCTTTCGTCTCTCCCTCCTTCTGCCTCCTGTCTCTCCTCCTTCTCCCTCCTCCCTCTCTCCCCTCCCTCTCCTCCTTCTCTCTCTCCTCTTTTTCCTCCCCACCCTCCCTCCCTCCCTCTCCCTCACACCTTTTCCTCCTTCTCTCTTACCCTCCCTGTCTTTCTCTTCCCTCCCTCTCTCCTCCCCTTCCTCTCTCTCTCTCTCTTTCTCTCTCTCACTCTCTCCCCTCCCTCCCTTCCTCTCTTTTCCCTCCTCTCCTCCCTCTCTTCTCTCTCTCTTCTCTGAGTCTCTCCCTTCTCAGCATTAGTTATTAACCTGAGCGTGTTTATGTTCACAGACAAGAAGAACATGGGTGGGGGTCCAGGTGAGTGCACTGTCTTCTGTCTCCTCTCGGGGGCGCTCTCTCAGACTCATTATAAAGTGATTAGTATTTCAGTCAAACGCAGAACAGAAATACTTTGAAGGCCCATGACAATTTTTGGAAAAATGTATAATGTTACTTCTTAGTTGGACACAGCAGCAGATATGGCATACTGTTACCTTGCAACCATAATGTAAACAAGGGTCAAAGGTCATCTACTGAGAATGTGACTTAATCGCATCTTTATTTTGTTGAAAAAAATGTCTCACCTGACGTCTTGGATGGTAACTGAATCCCTCATCCTGCGCTGTGGAGCTTATGCAGACATCACATGTATTAATGTTCATATATTGATTTGGGGACAAAATATTGAAATAAAAACTCTAGGATCATGTAGAGCGGGTTAATACAAGCATTGTAAGGTCAGAATGATGGGCCTGACAGCAGCAGTTATAGAGAGGGACCATGCTTCTACATAAAGTTGAAACCAGAAGTTTACATACAATACTGTAAATTTCGGGCTATAAGCCGCTACTTTTTTCCCCCCACTCTTTGAACCCTGCGACCTATACAACGGTGCGGCTAATTTATAGAATTTTATTGGCTAATGGCCACTGCACTCTCTAGCAGTAAATGCAAAAGTGAGACAGATGTGGGGAAAGATAATGTGCTTCCAGACCGTCCACAACGTGCGTCGGAGGCGTTAATCCTCAAAAGCAAAGGTTTCGAATGCGTTCTTGACACCCTGGTGTTTCAGAGTCACACTGCTAGCATCGATCATTTTGGTAAATTTGGCCAAACGCATTCTGTATTGTACAGGAGACACGGCGTGTCCTTTAGCCAATCAGGAAGCAGAACACGTGCCTTCATATACTGTAAAAAAGCATGCAAAATTGACTTTAAAAAATCTGCGAAATAGCGAGACTGCGAAAAGTGAATCGCACTATAGTGAGGGAACACTGTATAAAAAGTCACATGCTTTTTTTTCTCACTGACATGAAATCAGACAAAATTTTTCCTGTTTTAGGTCAGTTAGGATTACCAAAATTATTTCTATTTGCTAAATGCCGGAACAGTGATAAAAGGATTTTTTAGACAGTTTTTCAGAAGTCAGAAGGGTATCTTCTGGATATTCTTCCGTAAGCTTCCACCCCTGTATTTTATTGGCTTCTTCCTGCAGAGTGTCCTTTCAGCCCATGTCTGTACAGTCCTCGTTTCACTGTGGATAATGACACACTTCACCAGCTTCAGCAGCATCTTCACAAGGTCTTTTGAGTTTGTTCTTGGGTTGATCTGCACATTTCAGACCAAAGCACGTTCACCTCTGTGACTCAGAACCCGTCTCCTTCCTGAGCGGGGTGATGGCTAGACATTCCCATGGTGTTTATGCTTGTGTATAATTGTTTGAACAGATGAATGTGGCACCTTCAGGCATCTGGAAATTGCACCAAGGATGAACCAGATTTGTCCACAGTTCTCTTCCTGATATCTTGGCTGATTTCTTTTGACTTTCTCATGATGTTACACAAAGAAGCAGTGTGTTTCAGGTGTGTCTTCAAATACATCCACACGTGTGTCTCTAATTAACTCAAATGTTGTCAATAAATCTATCAGAACCTTCCAAAGGCATGGCATCTGGGTGTTCCCAAATTGTTTAAATGTATAGTAATCTTACTGTATGTAAACTTCTGACTTTGAAGATGCTAATGAAAAATTGTCCTTCTCTCATTATTCTGGCATTTAGCAAGTAGAAATTATTTTGGTGATCCTAATTGACCTAAAACAGGAACAGTTTAGTCTGATTTCATGTCAGACAGTGAGAAAAAACGTATGTGTCTTTTTATACAGTGTATGTAAACTTCTGTTTTCGAGTGTAGAAAGTGAAAGTTGATGGAGACAAATTGCAGCCGTGAGTCAGACCAATGCGACCATCGGTGATAAAATGCTTGAAGCTCGTTTCTGTGGGATATAAACCTTTAACCTGTTACTGTTGTGTATTTGTAGATCCCATGAATGCACTGAATAACCTGGCTGGGGCGTCTCTGGGCCCTCGGGGGGGTCCAGGGGCCGCTGGGATCGGCCCCCTGCAGATGGGACAGGGCCATGCTCCCAACAGTGAGTACCACACACTACAAACATCACTACAAACATGTGAACGTCTCCTCTTTATAACCCTGGTTTAATGTGAGGAAATGTCCCACAGCACAGCTCGTGCTTTTAAAGCTCACAGTATGTTTTTGTGTTTGTCCAGTGGGGGGCGCTATGGTGCAGCAGCCGCAGTTCCAACAGTTTCAACAGAACGCAAACCTGCAGCAGCAGTTCCAGGTCAGAGGTCACTCACTCTCTCCCCCTGTCACTCTCTCTCTCTCCATGTCACTCTCTCTCTCCATGTCACTCTGTTCCCCCTGTCGGTCTCCCTCTCCCCGTCTCACTCTCTCTCCATGTCTCTCTCTCCTCCTGTCACGCTCTCTCCGTGTCTCTCTCTCCCTATGTCTCTGTCCCCCATGTCTCTCACTCGCTCTGTCACTCTCTCTCTCCATGTCACTCTCTTCCCCCTGTCGGTCTCCCTCTCCCCATCTCACTCTCTCTCCATGTCACTCTCTTCCCCCCTGTCGGTCTCTCTCTCCCTCTGTCACTCTCTCTCCGTGTCTCTCTCTCCCTATGTCCCTGATTTTTGTTATTTTAGTTGTAATACATTGAGAAGATGTCTGTGTAATCCCTCAGTCGTCCAGGTCTGATCCATAGTAAAAGCCAAAAGTAAAATCTGTCAACTGGACAAAAAAAGTTGTAGGACTTTTTTTCTTTTTTTTTTCACTTCTACAACTTTTTTGTCCAGATTTTACTTGGATTTGAGCAGCAGTGGGCCACTGACATTATTCTGGTTTATTGTTGTTGTGTAGTTCCATTATTATCATTTATCACAGTTTATCTCTGTAGCGAAATATTGAATGTGTGACAGGCCTTAGGAGTCTGGTTCTTAAAGTGGAGGAGAGGCTAACGACTCTGCCATTGTGTTTTCAGCAGCAGCTCAGAGCCCAACAACTCCAACAGCACCACCCCCAACTGCAGCACCAGCAGAACCAAGCCCAGAACCAGGTACTGAACCAGGACTAGACCGGTACTGAACCAGGCCCAGAACCAGGTACTGAACTGTGACTAAACAGCGCCCAAAACCAGTTACTGAATGGAGCTAAACCAGAACTGAACCGGGACTAAATTGGAGCCAGACCAGATACTAAACCAGGTACTAAACCAGGACTAAGGTCGTCCCCCCCAGTGCCTCTAGATTTAGTTTTGTTTACTTTACTTTTGGGTTGGTCTTGCACTGTGTATGTGAACATCATTCATCCCAAACACCATGAGCCATGTTAGAGTCCATCAGCTGATCAAAGGACCGGCGCACTCAGAGCGCTGGTGAAGGTACTGAGACCTCCTGTTTGAAGTGCTGTCAGACCGGCCGTTTACTGCTGTCTGAACTGAGACTGTCGTGTTCACACAGACCCAAGCACCACTCTGAGGGAACGCTCTTTCACGTCGACCTGAAGCAGTGTGACAACAATCTAAAGCAGGACTAGACCAGGAAGTAGACCCAGAAGTAGACCAGGTAATAGACCAGGGCTAAAGCGGGTACTAGACCAGGACTAAAGCAGGTACTGGACCAGGACTAAATTAGCAGGTACTAAACCAGGACTGAACCAGGTCTAACCCCAGTCTCTCTTTAGATGCAGACTCGTGTACAGCAGCAGCAACAGCAGCAGCAGCAGCAGCAGCAGCAGCAGATGGTTCAGTTGCATCTCCAAGCTCAGTCTCTTCAAATGATCCAGCACAACCAACCCCCCCACAACCAACCCCAGCACACCCAACCCCCCCACGGCCAACCCCAGGGCGCGTTAGGAGCACCGCACGGCCCACAGCAGGGCGCTCTGGGCCCCCCCCTGTCCCAGCAACAGGGCACCCTGGGTGCTCCTCACAGCCAGCAGCAAGGGGCACTAGGAGCACCTCTCTCCCAGCAGCAGGGGGCGCTAGGAGCACCTCACGGACCCCCACAGAGCCTCGGGCCTCAGGGGATGGGCCAGAGTCTGAACCCAAACCAACAGCATGTCAACATGGGACTGACGCCACAACAGCAGCAGCAACAACAGCTAAAGATGGCTTTTCAGGTGAGAGTACTTCACAGAGGGCCACACACAGAGGGAATAACTCACAGAGTACCACACATACACAGAGTACGCTACAGGTGTCCTTTGGGGCTCTGTGTGTTAAGTCCTGGTCTTGGTTCTTGTTTGTTTCAGAACCGGGCAAGTCTTCAGCAGCAGCACCAGGCTCAGCTCAGTGCCGCACAGGTGAGACCACATGGGGGCAGCACCAAGTCACTGCTGCCCTTTGACTTTTGTGTCATTTTCTCATCATTTGTTACGAAAATTTGAAGTAACTTTGTTTAAGAGGAACTTTTTGCTTTAGGGTTCTACTATATCCTGTACATTTTTGTAGACATGACTAACCTGTTAACCATCGTTTTCCAAACAGGAAGTTATCATGGGCGCGATTCGAGTCCACTGACTTTCTACATTAAAACTGTTGCCCCTTTCTCTGTAACTACTGCTGTCAGGCTTGTCATTCTGACCTTAAAATGTTGGTTTTAACCTTCTCTACATGATCTTGGGGATTCTGTTTTCACTATTTTGTCTAGAAGTCAACATGAATATTAATAATAGCCAAATCAAGCCCCTTTCCCCAAGGGCTCTCTTGCTAGCAACAGCGTTGCCAAGTGCCTGCCCCATGCTAAACCAGCGGTGCTTCAGCAGCCTTTCTCCTGATTGGTTCTTTGGTTGCTATGGTACTCATAATCGGAATCCTAAATATGAAACTGGGCTCCAGATTAGCCACTACAACTGCAAGCCTCGATGAGCTTCATGTGGAGCTGAGCTCTGTGGGTGACATCACACTCACGACTCTTCTTCTACAGTCTGTGGTCTGGGCTGGAGTTCCGTTTTGCTTCTCTCATATGTCGTGTATAATTTAGTTTGGATTCTTTCTTTAGTCTGACTTCATTCTGATGCCAAATGCATTTTAGATTTCTGGAATTTTGGCCAATAGGACTTACTGAGTGCTTGTGTGACCTGTGTTGTAGGGCGCTCGTGCTGGTATGCCTCTTCAGTCTCGGATGCCGCGTCCCTCTCTCCCTCCTCAGGGTGGCGCCGTGGGACAGCAGCCCATGGCCCAGCAGGTCAGACTCGTAACTCATCATAAACCATCTCTGTCTCTCTCTCTCCATCTCTTTCTCTTCATGCTTCGCTCTCTGTGTCTGCTTTTGTAAACAGACTGAACTGTAGCATTTGTCTGTGACTCCTACTTTTTTTCTGCAACAGGTCTCGCAGCACGCCGTGATGTCGTCGCCCTCCCCCCTCCAGGCCCAGACCCCCCAACCCATGCCCCCCCCTCCACAACCCTCACCCCAGCCCCCCTCCTCCCAGCCCAACTCTGTCAGGTGAGCCGGAAGGGCACCTTACACACAGGGAGTGAGGGCACCTGACACACAGGGAGTGAGGGCACCTGACACACGGGGAGTGAGGGCACCTGACACACGGGGAGTGAGGGAACCTGACACACGGGGAGTGAGGGAACCTGACACACGGGGAGTGAGGGAACCTGACACACGGGGAGTGAGGGCACCTGACACCTGACACCTGACACACGGGGAGTGAGGGCACCTGACACACTGAACTGACACGGGGAGTGAGGGAACCTGACACACGGGGAGTGAGGGAACCTGACACACAGGGAGGGAACTTGACACACAGGAAGTGCATCTGACTGTTTGTGTTTCAGCTCTGGCCCCGCCCCCTCGCCCTCTGGCGTGTTCCAGCCGAGCCCTTCCCCTCAGCCGGCGCAGAGCCCATCCACTGCCCGCACGCCACAGAGCTACAACGTGTCTTCGCCCGGGACACTGAACACACCAGGTACAACACACACACTGCATACACGCCACACACACGCCACACGCAGGCTTAGATCGTGTTTAGTCCCGGTCCAGTGCGATTCAGTGCTGGTTCTTGTCTCCCAGGTAACCCTAGCTCGGTCATGAGTCCGGGTCAGTCTCTGGAGGATCAGCAGTACATGGAGAAACTCAAACAGCTCTCCAAGTATGTGGAGCCTCTGAGCCGTATGATCAACAAGATTGACAAGAACGAAGGTACTACTATAACTGCTACAAGTACTACTACTACTTATGATACTACTATTATAAGTACTGGTGTAGTACTTGAAGTTTCTATTTTGTTTCAGATCGTAAAAAGGACCTCAGTAAAATGAAGAGTCTACTGAACATCCTCACAGACCCCAACACCAGGTCAGTACACCAGTACTGTAGTACTACTGTATTCCCGCAGTAGTACAGTACACTACTGCCGGAGTACTGTGGTACTTGTAGTATTACTGTAGTACTGCGGACTACCACGGACTAATATTACTGTGGTATGCGGTATCAGAGTACTTGAGTATTGTAGTATCAGAATACTTAAGTATTGTTGTATCAGAGTACTTCAGCTCTTGTGATATCAAAGTACATGATTACTTGTAGTATCAGAGTACCGAGTGCTTGTGTTGCAGGTGTCCTCTGAAGACGCTGCAGAAGTGTGAGATTGCGCTGGAGAAACTCAAGAATGACATGGCTGTGGTACAGTTACTACTTACTACTACTTAGTACTACTACTACTACTACTACTACTACCACTACACCTACTACCTACTACTACAACAACAACACATGGACCACTAATTCTTCCCCTTTTCCTATGTTCTAACCTGTTGGCTGTTCTCTCCTGCAGCCCACC
>JAIEZT010000019.1:5802165-5862165 GCA_019594935.1 Periophthalmus modestus | reverse complement strand
TCATAACCAGATCAGAGACCAAAGACCAGGATCATAACCAGACCAAAGAGACTTACCCCAGATCCTCACGGCGCCGTCTTCGGATCCCGACAGGATCTGACCCTCGCGCTCTTGTTCACACACACAGTGGATGTAGTCCTGATGACCTCGCAGAACACTCTGCAACACAGAAAGGGATTAAACCAGGACTAAACCAGAACTACACCAGGACTAGACTTTACCTTAAAAACTCCAGTCTCCAGATCGAGGACATGCAGGTTGTTATCTCCTCCTCCAACCACCAGAGAGTTCTCCTGAAGGACACCAGACATTCAGAGTAAACCAGGGCCGGACCAGGGCCGACCAGGGCCGGACCAGGGCCGGGCCAGAACTATATCAGTACTTACTTTGGAGAGTAGGATCATGGCATTGATTTCGGGGATCTCTAGACCAAGCCTGAAACACAAGGTCAGACCCAAGTCAGGACAGGATTTAAAATGGTCTCAGGTTAGGACCGGGTTTAAACCGGTGTCAGGTCAGGACCAGGATTTAGACTCAGAGTCGGGTCTCTGGTTCTAGGACTCAAACCTGAGACCTTGTGGTTAGAGGGTGGTACTCACTTGTAGTCCGGGCGTTTGGTCCACAGCGGCTTCACATTCTGAAAAAACACACAGTACTGAGAGAGACAGCAGAGAGAGGGCTTACTTCTACTTACCTCAGACTAGAACCTGAAACGCTGACACTATTATATTTGTAACATAACAAAAGCACAAGTACAGAGAGTCCCGAGTACTGCAGGGCAGAGAGTATGATATGTAGTACTAGTAAGTATAATATATAGAACTAGGTTCCAGACTTTCATGAGCAGCTGTACTAACACAGTACGGCAGTACTACAATACGTCTGCAGTATGCCTAGAGTATTTCTGTCTAGTAGTATTCTATATGTCAGACCTTTTTGAGCAGGTGGCTCCAGCTCCAGGCTCTGATTTCTCCGTTTCCACAACTGAAAAGAAGACTCTCCGACGAGACCAGAGCCAAGACTGGACCCTCATGAGCTGCACAGAACCAGAATCACGACTAAAGCAGGACTAAAGCAGGACTAAAGCAGGACTAAAGCAGGACTAAAACAGGACTAAAACAGGACTATATCAGGACTATATCAGGACTAAAACAGGACTATAACAGGACTAAAACTGGACTAAAACTGGAACTATAACTGGACTATAACAGGACTAAAACAGGACTAAAACAGGACTAAAACAGGACTAAAACAGGACTAAAACAGGACTATAACAGGACTATATCAGGACAAAAACAGGACTATAACAGGACTAGACCAGGTCTAGACCAGGTCTAAACCAGGTCTAAACCAGGTCTAGACCAGGTCTAGAACAGGTCTAGACCAGGTCTAGACCAGGTCTAGACCAGGTCTAGACCAGGTCTAGACTAGGACTTACCGGTAAAGGTGAGCACAGGTTTGTGGCTGAGGGGGGTGGAGTCTGGGCTCAGAGCTGCAGAGAGACTGAGACACAAAGACAGGGTCAGGACCAGGGTCAAAGTTCACATTATAATGTTCCTTTAGGATTGATTCATTTACAGTGGGTTGTTTGAGGGTTTAATCGACTTATCAATATGAAAAGTTGAAAGATAATTTTTATCTCAATGTTTTTAACAGATTCACAGAGTGTGTTTCTTACTTTATTTATTTGTAAAGTGTGTGTGTGAGAGTGTGTGTGTGTGTGTCTGTGTGAGTGTGTGTGTGTGTGTGTGTCTGTGTGAGAGAGTGTGTGTGTGTGTGTGTGTGTCTGTGTGAGTATAAATGTATGTGTGTGAGTGAGAGTGTGTGTGTGTGTGTGTGTGTATAAATGTGTGTGTGTGTGTGTGTGTAAGTGTGTGTAAGTGTGTGTAAGTGTGTGTGGGAGTGTGTGTGTGTGTGTTTGTTTTTTTGTGGGTGTGATGTTTGTGGGTGGGCTGTGGTGGCAGCAGTAGCAGTGTCTTACCTGAAGAGGGCAATCTCTCCGTAACCGTTTCCTGCGGCAAGGAAGCGTCCACATGGCGAGAAGCTCTGAGAGAACACCGACATGTGCAGGAGCTGTAAATAAACATGTAAACAAACACGTAAACAACCGTGACACTGGCACGTGCGGCGGCGGGAACAAATAAACTAATAAATGGGGTGGTGCATCTGTGATATCAATACTGAAGATGTAGTCGATATCTGAGCAATATTCCTCCAGCCTCTGTGGAGTAAACTCACAGGAAACAATGGCCTGGTCCTGGTTCCATTACACTAGAATCTGGTACCGTAACCATGGAAACTGCTCACAACAAACCAGTATCTATGAAAACTCCATGGTAACAGAGAGCCACAGGAGCAGAGAGCCACAGGAGCAGAGAGCCAGAGGAGCAGAGAGCCACAGGAGCAGAGAGCCAGAGGAGCAGAGAGCCACAGGAGCAGAGAGCCAGAGGAGCAGAGAGCCACAGGAGCAGAGAGCCAGAGGAGCAGAGAGCCACAGGAGCAGAGAGCCAGAGGAGCAGAGTGTCAGAGGAGCAGAGAGCCACAGGAGCAGAGGAGCAGAGGAGCAGAGAGCCACAGGAGCAGAGAGCCAGAGGAGCAGAGAGCCACAGGAGCAGAGAGCCAGAGGAGCAGAGAGTCAGAGGAGCAGAGAGCCACAGGAGCAGAGAGCCAGAGGAGCAGAGTGTCAGAGGAGCAGAGAGCCAGGAGGAGCAGAGAGCCAGAGGAGCAGAGAGCCAGAGGAGCAGAGAGTCAGAGGAGCAGAGAGCCACAGGAGCAGAGAGCCAGAGGAGCAGAGAGCCACAGGAGCAGAGCGCCAGAGGAGCAGAGAGTCAGAGGAGCAGAGAGCCACAGGAGCAGAGAGCCAGAGGAGCAGAGTGTCAGAGGAGCAGAGAGCCAGAGGAGCAGAGAGCCAGAGGAGCAGAGAGCCAGAGAGAGCCAGAGAGAGTCAGAGGAGCAGAGAGTCAGAGGAGCAGAGACCCAGAGGAGCAGAGAGCCAGAGCAGGAGCAGAGGAGAGCCAGAGGAGCAGAGAGCCAGAGGAGCAGAGAGCCAGAGGAGCAGAGAGAGCCACAGGAGCAGAGAGCCAGAGGAGCAGAGAGTCAGAGGAGCAGAGAGCAGAGAGTCAGAGGAGCAGAGAGTCAGAGGAGCAGAGTGTCAGAGGAGCAGAGAGCCACAGGAGCAGAGAGCCAGAGGAGCAGAGAGTCAGAGGAGCAGAGAGCCAGAGGAGCAGAGAGCCAGAGGAGCAGAGAGCCAGAGGAGCAGAGAGTCAGAGGAGCAGAGAGCCACAGGAGCAGAGAGCCAGAGGAGCAGAGAGCCAGAGGAGCAGAGAGTCAGAGGAGCAGAGAGCCACAGGAGCAGCAGAGAGTCAGAGGAGCAGAGAGCCACAGGAGCAGAGAGCCACAGGAGCAGAGAGCCACAGGAGCAGAGAGCCAGAGGAGCAGAGACCCAGAGGAGCAGAGAGTCAGAGGAGCCAGAGCAGAGAGCCACAGGAGCAGAGAGTCAGAGGAGCAGAGAGCCACAGGAGCAGAGAGCCAGAGGAGCAGAGAGTCAGAGGAGCAGAGAGCCAGAGGAGCAGAGAGCCAGAGGAGCAGAGAGCCAGAGGAGCAGAGAGTCAGAGGGGCAGAGAGCCAGAGGAGCAGAGAGCCACAGGAGCAGAGAGTCAGAGGAGCAGAGAGTCCGAGGAGCAGAGAGTCCGAGGAGCAGAGAGCCACAGGAGCAGAGAGTCAGAGGAGCAGAGAGTCAGAGGAGCAGAGAGCCAGAGGAGCAGAGAGCCACAGGAGCAGAGAGCCAGAGGAGCAGAGAGCCACGGGAGCAGAGAGCCACGGGAGCAGAGAGCCACGGGAGCAGAGAGCCAGAGGAACAGAGAGCCAGAGGAGCAGAGAGTCAGAGGAGCAGAGAGCCAGAGGAGCAGAGAGCCAGAGGAGCAGAGAGCCACAGGAGCAGAGAGCCAGAGGAGCAGAGCAGAGAGCCACAGGAGCAGAGAGTCAGAGGAGCAGAGAGCCACAGGAGCAGAGAGCCACAGAGAGAGCCGAGAGCCACAGGAGCAGAGAGCCAGAGGAGCAGAGACCCAGAGGAGCAGAGAGTCAGAGGAGCAGAGAGTCAGAGGAGCAGAGAGCCACAGGAGCAGAGAGCCAGAGGAGCAGAGAGTCAGAGGAGCAGAGAGCCAGAGGAGCAGAGAGCCAGAGGAGCAGAGAGCCAGAGGAGCAGAGAGTCAGAGGGGCAGAGAGCCAGAGGAGCAGAGAGCCACAGGAGCAGAGAGTCAGAGGAGCAGAGAGTCCGAGGAGCAGAGAGTCCGAGGAGCAGAGAGCCACAGGAGCAGAGAGTCAGAGGAGCAGAGAGTCAGAGGAGCAGAGAGCCAGAGGAGCAGAGAGCCACAGGAGCAGAGAGCCAGAGGAGCAGAGAGCCACGGGAGCAGAGAGCCACGGGAGCAGAGAGCCACGGGAGCAGAGAGCCAGAGGAACAGAGAGCCAGAGGAGCAGAGAGCCAGAGGAGCAGAGAGCCACAGGAGCAGAGAGCCACAGGAGCAGAGAGTCAGAGGAGCAGAGTGTGATATTAAACCCGATAATAACTCTGGTTATGCAGATCTACATAAGTTATTTTTAAGTTCTTCGTCCAACAGAACATTAAACTGAGGAGGATCAGACTGGAGCACTCTTCCTCCTCTTCCTTATCTTACTCAAACGTCACAAACCTGAGCGGCGTCACGTCACATTTGTGCGTAAAGTCTTTATAAGACTTTACGCAAAAAGGTTTTCATAAAGAAAGTTTATTCTATTATCCTAACTACGAACTGTTTAAAGTCACATCCGACTTTGCTGTAGCTCATGAACAGACCAAACACTCCCCGCGCTCTTTGTGCGCGCGCTCACCTCCACGGGACCCATTCCACCGGTGACACGCGCCCGTCCCGAGAAATACCGAGCGAAACCGGGACAAAACCTGCACAAAAAGAACTGAAGACAAGAAGAGCGAGAGGAAGATCCACGGAGGGGCGATGGAATATGACGTCACCCACAGAGGGGCATCATGGGAAATGTAGTGTTTAAACTACAGCTGCTGTTTTTCTTTCTTTTTTTAATTAAGAGAAATCAACAAAAAAGAAAAGTGATAACACACATGTAACACATAAGAGGTCATAATTAAATCAGTTTAAACAATAAAAGTTAATATAACAATAGAACAAACTGATTCAATGACACCAAAAATAACAAACAAACACACATACACACAGAAATACCAGGGGTGGGGCTCAAAAGAAGAGCTGGAGAAGGCCTGGAAGGTGAAGGCCTCAGTGGTGCCCGTGGTTATCGGACTCGGGGCAGTGACCCCCAAACTGGAGGAGTGGCTACAGCAGATCCCAGGAGAAACATCAGACATCTCAGTCCAGAAAAGTGCAGTACTAGGAACAGCAAAGATACTGCGCAGAATCCTCAAGCTCCCAGGCCTGGTAGAGGTCCTGAGTGCTGAGTGTGGAGATGGAGATTATATATATATATATATATATATATATATATATATATATATATATATATATATATATATATATATATATATATATATATATATATATATATATAGTATATATATATATATATATATGTATATATAGGTCTTTCCTTCCTGCTGCTGTCAGGCTATACAATGAACACTGTTAGCACTGAACATGTGTTCATTCCACTATGTGCAATACCCCACTTCACAAGTCACCTTACTAAGGAGATGTATATTTATATGTATATATATGTGTGTGTGTGTGTGTGTATATTAGAGTTATTCTTGAATCTATTTCTTAAATTATTCTATTTATCTATTATCTTGTTATTTATCTATTATCTAGTTTTATTTTATTTCCTTCTGTTCTATGTGTGCGGTGCAATGCTGGAATTTCCCCACTGTGGGACTAATAAAGGCTTATCTTATATATATATATATATATATATATAATATATATATATATATATATATACATATATATATATATATATATATATCTATATATATATATATATATATATATATATATATATATATATATATATATATATATATATATATATATATATAAAATCTCCTTCTCACCCTATCAGCTCATTGAGACCTCTACCAGAGACCTGGGAGGAGCTTGAGGGTTCTGCACAGTATCTTTGCTGTTCCTAGTACTGCACTTTTCTGGACTGAGATGTCTGATGTTTCTCCTGGGATCTGCTGTAGCCACTCCTCCAGTTTGGGGGTCACTGCCCCGAGTGCTCTGATGACCACGGGCACCATTGAGGCCTTCACCTTCCAGGCCTTCTCCAGCTCTTCTTTGAGGCTCTGGTATTTCTCTAGTTTCTCATGTTCCTTTTCCTTCCTAATGTTCCTATCACTTGGTACTGCAATGTTCACCACAACGGCTTTGTTCTGTTGTTTATCCACCACCACTATGGTCCGGTTGGTTCGCCATCACCATTCTGTCAGTCTATATCGGACATCTCACAGGATCTTGGCTCGATCATTCTCCACGACCTTGGGGTTTCCACAGATGTTTCTGTACACTATGCCTGCCAATTATGCGCTAGATAGTCTCAGGGGCATCTGTGCATAGCATGCACCTTGGTTTTTGTCTGGTGTGGTAGATCTGGGCCTCTATTGCTCTAGTGCAGTGGTCCCCAACCACCGGGCCAAGGACCGGTACCGGTCCATGACGCATTTGCTACCGGGCCGCACAAAAAAAGTAAATAATTTATCAGCGACCGCATTTTCTCCGAAGTGATGTTTGCCCGCTCCTCATGACACGCTAATAAGTTCGTCAGTAGATATATAATGAAAATCCTGATAGGAAATCGCAACATAAATCCATTTGATATAACGACGAGTTTATTATATCTGTGCTAGATGTGTGTCCGCCGCACAACAGTCAGAGCGCGTCATGGCAAAGGAGAGAGGAGAGAGGAGAGAGGAGGAGACCTTGTGAGTCTTAGCACAAACAGCAGAAGCTAAAGGAAAAACAGCTCTATGTGAAATATTAAGGTTTCTTGACATTGACTCCATATTCTGTAATGTTTGAAATGTTCATGAAAATAACACTTTATAAATGTATTTGTGGCGTATCTGAATCTTTTGAAAGCTCCTCTGTGCTTTAGTTCAGTGTGGAGCGTGAGCGTGAGTGAGCGGTGACGTGCGGGTGCATGTGGCGCATGTGGCGTGTGGTTGAGCGAAGAAGCGACGTGTGTGAATTTGGAGTGGTACCTGGAAAAAGACGGTGGAACTGATGTGTAATTACAGTGCAGTAGAGACAATAAAGCAGCCAACTCTTGAGCAACAGGCTGGGGTCTTTCGGCTCGCATCACACTTGAAACAATTTTGAGGTAAAGAACAGGGAGTTAAACCCCGGAGGTGGAGCGACCCTTCGGTCCTGGAGAAGACGGCTCTCCCCTGTGTTTCCCGACCATGGTCAGAGGAGCAGGAAAGGTTTAACATAAACGTTACGATATCGATTACGAGAGCGTGACTCCCTCCCCCCCGGGCCGCAGTAAAATTGTCAAACATTGACCAGTCCGTGGTGAGAAAAAGGTTGGGGACCACTGCTCTAGTGCTCAAGGCCTGCTCCTGTGCCGCCAACATGAGTGGCTCTGTGCTGTCCTTCAGACCAGCTCTCTCAAGCTATTGGTTGGATTTCTCATTGCAAACTCGATGAGGTTGTGGAAAACCACCCTTGAGGCTAATGCCAAGCCACTTGCACAAGTGACCATCAAATGTGGCATATACCAAGGAGATGGACTGTCCCCACTGCTGTTCTGCATAGGTCTGAACCAAATCATCAACAACACTGGCTATACTAGCTTTGGATACCGACTGACATCAATGACATCAAGCTGTTCACTAAGAATGAGCAAGACATTGACTCACTGATCCACACCACCAGAATCTTCAGCACAGACATTGGAATGTCTTTCGAGCTTAAGAAGTGTAGCCAGATGGTGACAAAGAGAAGAAAGGTAGTCCACACAGGAGTGGTCTCACTCCCAGAAGGAACAATAGCAGACATTGAGGACAGTTACAAGTACCCTGGTATCCTACAAGCAAATGGCAACTTTGAAGAGGAAACAAGGAAAGCAGCTATGGCCAAACATCTACAATGAGTAAGGCAAGACCTGAGTCAGCTCAATGGCAAGAACAAAACCCAGGCAATAAACAGCTACGCCCTGCCAGTAATCAGATACCCAGCAGAAATCATAACCTGGCCAAAGGAGGAGATACATACCACAGATGTAAAGACCTAAAAGCTCCTGACCATGCATGGAGCATTCCATCCCAAATCCAGAACCCTGAGTGTCGTAACGTGGGGTGTGAGGTGGACCAAAGATGCGGGACTCGGGGCAAGTTTAAGGGTGTTTATTGACGGAACAAGACAACACAGGTGACGGGAGAACATACGAGGAGCTGGGTGCAGGTCAGGGTCCAGAGGTGCAAAAAAAAAAAAAAAAAAAAAAAAAGTCCAGAAACAGGGTCCGCTTACGGCGAGGTACAGGGCAAGGATCAGGACGAGGATCAGGACGAGGATGAGGACGAGGATGAGGACGAGGATCGGGGCGGACAGGACAGTCCCTGGACAGAGAACAATGTCCAGCAGAGCTGCGACAGTCCGGATAAAAACAAGGACATGAGGAGGTCCCTGGACGGAAGACTGTGTCCAGCGGAGCCACAACAGTCCAGACAAGGACGAGGAGGCACGATGAGGTCCCTGGCGGGATACAGTGTCCAGCGGAGCTACATCGGCCCGGATAAAAACAAGGGACATGTGGAGGTCCCTGGACGGAACACAATGTCCAGCGGAGCCGCAACGGTCCAGGGCCGGAGCAGACAGGTCAGGACGGAACCAGGCGGGGAGCAGAAAACAGGCAGGTACACAGGGTAGGCAGGCAGGCAGGTACACAGGGGAGGGCAGGCGGGTACACAGGGCAGGCAGGCGGGTAAACAGGGCAGGCAGGCGGGTACACAGGGCAGGCAGGCGGGTAAACAGGGCAGGCAGGCGGGAGAGTCAGTCCGTGTTCTGTCGGCCCCGAGTCTGCTTGGTCCAAAGTGGCCAGGTCGTTCTGTCATAATGAGGGGTGTGAGGCGGACCAAAGATGCGTGACTCGGGGCAAGTTTATGGGTGTTTATTTACAGAACAAGACAACACAGGTGACGGGAGAACATACAAGGAGCTGGGTGCAGGTCAGGGTCCAGAGGTGCAGGGTAGACATGAGACAGGAACACAGCCGGTACCGGGAGACAGGGTCGGAGAAAACAGGCAGGACATGGGCAGGACACAGACAGGAAGCACAGCAGAGACACGAGGACAGAGATGTGAGCAGCACGCAGACACATGGTGAAAATCAGCAGGGTGACGATCAGCAGACGACCTGGCCCAGAGAGCTGGGTCCTGGCTCCTTTTAAGCTCCTGCAGCTGTGTTAATTGCCCTGATGGGCAGCAGGTGTGTGCGGGAGGAGCCAGGGCTCCACCCAGCTCTGGAGTCAGGTAGGTGAGGGAGGGGGAGAGGAGACACAGGAGGCAGGAGCAGGAGCAGGCAGACATCATGACACTATATCTATCAATCTATCTATCTATCTATCTCTATATATATATCTATATCTATATCTATATCTATATATATATATATATATATATATATATATATACATATATATATACATATATATATATACATACATATATACATATACATATATATATATATATATATATATATATATATATATATATATATATATATATATATATATATATATATATATATATATATATATATATAGATATATATATATATATATATATATATACACGTATATACTCACCTCCAACCAACCAATCACATGGCAGTTGCTTCAATGCTTTTAGGGGGTGTGGTCCTGGTCAAGACAATCTCCTGATGCATGGTTTGTTGGTGCCAGACGGGCCGGTCTGAGTATTTCACAATCTGCTCAGTTTCTGGGATTTTCACGCACAACTATTTCTAGGGTTTACAAAGAATGGTGTGAAAAGGGAAAAAACATCCAGTATGCGGCAGTCCTGTGGGCGAAAATGCCCTGTTGATGCAAGAGGTCAGAAAAGAATGGGCCGAGTGATTTAAGCTGATAGAAGAGCAACGTTGACTGAAATAACCACTCGTTACAACCGAAGAATGCAGCAATGCATTTGTGAAGCCACAACACGCACAACCTTGAGGCGGATGGGCTACAACAGCAGAAGACCCCACCAGGTACCACTCATCTCCACTACAAATAGGAAAAAGAGGCTACAAATTGTACCCGTCCTCTGATGGCTACTTCCAGCAGGATAATGCACCATGTCATAAAGCTCGAATCATTTCAAATTGGTTTCTTGAACATAACAATAAGTTCACTGTACCACAATGGCCCCCACAGTCACCAGATCTCAACCCGATAGAGCATCTTTGGGATGTGGTGGAACGGGAGCTTCGTGCCCTGGATGTGCATCCCACAAATCTCCATCAACTGCAAGATGCTCCTGTCAATATGGGCCAACATTTCTAAAGAATGTTTCAGCATCTTGTTGAATCAGTGCCACGTAGAATTAAAACAGTTCTGAAGGCGAAAGGGGGTCAAACACCGTTGTAGTATGGTGTTCCTAATAATCCTTCAGGTGAGTGTATATACAGGATTATACAGATACACAGAGGAGGGATTATACAGATACACAGAGGCTGGATTATACAGATACACAGAGGTTGGATTATACAGATACACAGAGGTTGGATTATACAGATACACAGAGGTTGGATTATACAGATACACAGAGGTTGGATTATACAGATACACAGAGGTTGGATTATACAGATACACAGAGGTTGGATTATACAGATATACAGAGGTTGGATTATACAGATACACAGAGGTTGGATTATACAGATACACAGAGGTTGGATTATACAGATATACAGATAAGGGATCTGCAGGTATGTGTTTGGGTTCAGGTTGAGCGTTGGTCTCTAAAAATATAAAATAAAAGTATAAAAAAGTATGGCTTTTGAGTTTTTCTGCTCAGAATAATGAAATAAATTGTAAGTCTGATGATGGAGCTGTCACTTTGACAAGGATAATTTTGTTTTACTCAAATTTGAGCCAGTATTTTTTCTGTTTAATAAGGAGGCCTCCAGTTTCACTGATCCATTTGCCTTTAGCTTCAGGTGTTAATGATAAAAGTTCTGTTTCATGGTTCTTCATATTTCTTGTCTAATGAAACATTCACTTAATACAAAAAATAAAAAAGAACAGATTTTCCCAAGAAACAAACATTAAAGAGATTTCTGTAGTTTCACAGATGTAAGAGTTCACAGAGTTCTGCTGTAGTTTCACAGACTTAAGGCCTGAGTTCTGCTGTAGCTTCACAGATGTAAGGCCTGAGTTCTGCTGTAGTTTTGTAGATTTAAGGCCTGAGTTCTGATGTAGTTTTGTAGATTTAAGACATGAGTTCTGCTGAAGTTTCACAGATTTAAGGCCTGAGTTTTGATATAGTTTTGCAGATTTAAAGCCTGAGTTCTGATCTGATACATGTACATACAAGTTTGAAGATTACATACTGTATACATACATAAGCATCATTTCACATTTTCACTGTTTCTGTTTCTTCTTCTGTTAGATCAGTTTTCAGTCCTATATTTGATTCAATAATTCAGTTTCTCTTTTTAGTGTTTTACTGACTTTACATTTTAAAAAATCAGAGGAGAAGCCGTGAACTTTTGAACAAAAGAGTCTGGAGTTTACAGAACCTGAGACATGAACCACACATCCTGGACCAGGTCAAGAGACAAAGCTCTCCTCTTCCCCTCTCCTCCTTTAGTCCCCTTCTCCTCTCTACTTCTCCTCCTCCCCCCTCCTTCCTTCCTCTCCTCCTACCCTCTTCTCCTCTCTCCTCCTCTCTCTCCCCCTCTCTTCTCCCCCTTTCTCCTCCTCCTCCCATCTTCTCCTCTCATCATCCCCCCTCTCCTGCTTTCTTCCTCTCATCCTCTACCCTCTCCTCCCCTCCTCTCCTCCTCTTTTTCTCCTTCTCTCCTATCCTCCTTTTCTCTTCTCCTCCCTCTCCTCTCCTCCTCCTCCTCTCCTCCACCTTCTCTCCTCCTCTTCTTCTCCTCCCCTTTCTGTTTTATTTCATATTTTCTTTTTGCTGTTTCATAATTTCTATTTTTAATTCCGTCAGGGTTTACGGCGCGCGTGGAGAGTGGCTCCAGCGTGACGTCTGCCCTGACACGCCCCCCGCTCATTGAAGGGGGAGGGGAGCGCGTGCGCAGTGGGCTCGCTCTTTTTTCTGCAGCATCACCCCTCCCCCTCCCCCCTCCGTGCGCGCCCCCTCCCCCTGTGCGCGCCCCCGCCTCTCCGTGTGCGCGCTGCTGCTTTGCGCTGGGGCCACACTGCACCGTCCGCCACCGAGGCCCGGGACCACGGCACACCGGCACCGACACATCACCGGAGCAGCGCGCGCGGACACCGGAGCAGCGCACGCGGACCCGCCGAAGCCTTTGATCTGAATCGGTACGCCGCACGAGCCGCAGGACGCAGAGGCAGCGCGTGCTTCCGGAGCGGAGCGAGAGGCCTTTGATTGAAGCGCGACCATGAAGGACCGTACGGCGGAGCTGCGCAGCGTAAGAGACTCTCTCTTCTTTACCGGGCCGTAGGGCCTCACCGGGGCGGATACCGGGACTGATACCGGGGCAGGTACCGGGGATAAGAGCGTGTGGCAGGGGACAGGGCTCCGTCCGCTCTGGCCGCGAGAGGAGGAGAAGACGGGAGGAGGAGAAGACGAGAGGAGGACAGGGATGGGGCCGCGGCAGTGAGAGGTGCACGGGATGTGCGCGGGGCTGTTCGGTGGTACGGGGGGACCGCGGAGGCAGTGCCCGAGGCTGAGACTCAGGCCTCCCGCTGCTCTCTGCTCTCACTCGGCGGATGGAGAGGAGAGCAGGCGCTGGCCGTGGTCCTGAAGCACAGCCTCCTCCCTTCATCTCTCATCCCTCCATCCCTTCATCTCTCATCCCTCCATCCGCCTCCCCTCTCCTCCGCTCGCGGTGTCGCGCTGATGTCGCGGTGACACTCGCTGAATACAGAAGCGGAGAGACACGGGATGCGCGGAGCCGCAATGGCGGGCCCCGGTCCCGGTTAGGCCCGGGGGTGCGGCGGGGTGTGGAGTGTGGGGCAATTGGGGGGTGGGGGGGGGGCAGATGGGGGGCGGGGGTGGAGGTCAGTGTGGTTTCCGCTCTGAGGCTCGCGCCGCAGAGGCCTCGCGGTGAATGCGGAGGTTTTTTCATTGCGGCCTGCCGCGCGCCTCCTGCCGCAGGTGGAGACGCGGCGGACGCGGTGCCGCTTCCGCGGTGTTTGGGGGGAGGGGGAAGCCTCACCCACTGTCCGCACCGCGCCGTGCCGCTGCGGTCACCGCTGACGCGGCTCTGCACCAGCGCCACGCGCCGCCTCCTCGCGGGTTCAGCCGGGTTCAGACCGAATCACGGCACCGCGTCACGTGATCGCGCACAGCACCGGCGTGAGACTCTGTGTGGCCCGCGCGTGCACAAGGGGCTCTGATTTACAGGACTAGACCAGGACTAGACCAGGACTGAGCCAGAACTAAACCTGGACTAAACAGAACTAAACCAGGTCTGTACCAGGTCTAAACCAGGACTTAACCAAAACTGAACCAGGTCTAAACCAGGACCCTGGTCCAGTGACAGGTCCAGACTGGACCCTGTCACACGAGTTATGATCATGTTCAGAGTATTCAGGGTTAATACTTTAGTACTTTAGACTGTTTACTCCAGTACTGCACAAGGCTAGTAATAATCATAATAATAATAATAATAATAATAATAATGATGATGATGATGATGCTGTGGATGTAGAAAGCTCTTCACAGGATTCTTCACTCACTCCACACTCACAGGTGAGATACTGTTGTAGCCACAGCTGCCCTGGGGCAGACTGCCAGAAGTGAGGCTGCCAATCTGCACCACTAGCCCCTCCCATCAACACTGACACACCACATTCATACAGGCAATGTGGGTGAAGTGTCTTACTGAAGGACACAATCCCACAGTGGCATCTGGTCCCAGCGGAGTACGAGTTGAGACCAGATCAAACTTTGAGGTTTGGCCATAGTTGAGTACTGAGCAGAGCAAAGCATCATGGTCCGTGTAGTCTTGTTCAGAGCAGTCCACAGGTGCGGTCTGAGCCTGAGAGTCACTGCAGCGGCCATTTTGTGTCATCTTAGGGGGTAAAACCCACTCACTTTCCCACAATGCACCACGACAGACTTTGACCCAGACTCCGCCCTAAAGACCCAGATCCAGTCCTGATTTAGTCCTGATATAAACCTAGTTTAGTTCTGGTTTGGTCCTGGTTTGGTCCTGGTTTAAACCTGGTTCAGACAGGTGCAGACTGGAGTTTGCAGTTTGAGTTTGTAGTCCCGGTGCTGCTCAGGTAGGATCTTGGCTGAGACCTGGTCCTGACAGGTGCAGAGGTGACTCCTGACCCCAGCCTACACTGAGTGTAGTGTGGGGCATGTGTGTGTGGTGTGTTTGTACAGGGCGTGTGCAGCTCAGGTGTCACAGCAGACTCGGTAAACGGAACTGTTAACTCTGTGGTTCTGTGCTGGGCTGCGCTAGGCTGGATACTGGTTTGAATGTTGAGACTATTCTCTGTGATTTATCCTTTTAGAGTCTCTGCTCAGACCAGTGCAGGCTGCCCTCATGTCCTGTCCACTCTGCCCCAGTTTGTTCAGTCTGTCCCAGTCTGTCTACTCTGCCCAAGTCTGTTCAGTCTGCCCCAGTCTGCCCCAATCTGCCCCAGTCTGCCCCAGTCTGCCCCAATCTGCCCCAATCTACCCCAGCCTGTCCAGTCTGCCCCAGTCTCCCCCATTTTGCCCTAGTCTCCTGCAGTCTGCCCCAGTCTGCCCCAATCTGTCCACTCTGCCCCAGTCTGTCCAGTCTGCCCCAGTCTGTCCAGTCTGCCCCTGTCTCTCCCATTCTGGCCCAGTCTGTTCAGTCCGTCCCAGTCTGTTCAGTCTGCCCCGGGGCAGCTGTGGCTGCAGTGTAAATCCTCACTACGGAACATGACTCATGGCACCACTGAGGTTTAGACTTTGGCTTTAGCTGAACCTTCAACAGGACAGTTTAGTGACTTTGGTGCAGGTGCTGTGTTGGGTACAGAGGAGGTGGGTACAAAGGAGGAGGGCACAGAGGAGGAGGGCACAGAGGAGGAGGGCACAGAGGAGGTGGGCACAATGGAGGAGGGCACAAAGGAGGCAGGCACAGAGGAGGAGGGCACAGAGGAGGTGGGCACAATGGAGGAGGGCACAAAGGAGGAGGGCACAGAGGAGGAGGGCACAGAGGAGGTGGGCACAATGGAGGAGAGCACAAGGGAGGCAGGCACAGAGGAGGAGGGCACAAAGGAGGAGGACACAAAGGAGGCAGGCACAGAGGAGAAGGGCACAGAGGCGGTGCCTTGGTAGAGGTTTTCCTCATGAGCTGCATTTTTCACTGGGATTGATCCGGTTTGACCAATCAGGGCTCACAAACCCACGAATCCCACCTCCTGCGACTCAGACGGTGTATGGTCTGAGTCAGATGTCCTGTAACATTATTCTGTAGTAAAAGTGATACTCTCCTAGACGTGTACTCGCAGATAAAGACGCTGTAGTTGCACAAGAGTCCCATTACATCATCATCCTCATCATTCTCCCCATCATCATCATCCTCATATCATCATCCTCACTATCCTCATCCTCATCATCATTCTCCTCATCATCACCCTCCTCCCCATCACCATTCTCTTCATCATCATTCTCACCATGCTCAACCTCCTCATACTTTTCTTCATCATCCTCCTTATCATCTTCCTCCTCCACATCATCATCCTCCTCCTCACCATCATCATTCTCCTCCTCCTCATTCTCCTCCTCATCATCATCATCCGCCTCCTCTTCCTCCTCATCATCCCCCTCATCATCATCATCCTGCTCTTCCTCATCATCCCCCTCATCATCATCATCCTCCTCATCCTCATCTTTTTTACACTTTGAAAACCACAGACTTATGTCATGATTCTGTTACAGTGACATTATAATAGCAACCAGTGTTCTAAACATGAGACTCAAACTATAAAACTGCTTGTGTCCCCCGCCCTGTGCCCCCCGCCCTGCGTCCCCGCCCTGTGCCCCCCGCCCTGCGTCCCACGCCCTGCGTCCCCCGCCCTGCGTCCCACGCCCTGCGTCTCGCATCATGTGTCAACGCTCTGTGTCTCCTGTGCCCCGTGTCTCGGTCCAACTCACATTATAAACACATACACATATAAACACATTACTTATGAAATGAAAACAAAATGATCTGATTTTCTGTCTAAGTCTGATTCTCACTGTGTGGATTTTATTTATACCACACTCTCGTTTACGCAACACTCTCGTTTACATCACACTCTCATTTACATCACACTCGTTTACATCACACTCTCATTTACATCACTCTCATTTACATCACACTCGTTTACATCACACTCTCATTTATGACACACTCGTTTACATCTCACTCTCATTTACGTCACACTCGTTTACATCTCACTTTCATTTATGACACACTCGTTTACATCTCACTCTCATTTACGACGCACTCGTTTACATCTCACTCTCATTTATGACACACTCGTTTACATCACACTCTCATTTACATCACACTCTCATTTATGACACACTCGTTTACATCTCACTCTCATTTACGACGCACTCGTTTACATCACACTCTCATTTATGACACACTCGTTTACATCTCACTCTCATTTACGACGCACTCGTTTACATCTCACTCTCATTTATGACACACTCGTTTACATCACACTTTCATTTACATCACACTCTCATTTACGTCACACTCGTTTACATCTCACTCTCATTTACGTTACACTCGTTTACATCACACTCTCATTTACGTCACACTCGTTTACATCTCACTCTCATTTATGTCACTCTCTCGTTTACTTCACACTTGTTTACATCACACTCTCATTTACGACACACTCGTTTATATCTCACTCTCATTTACGTCACACTCGTTTACATCACACTCTCATTTACGACGCACTCGTTTACATCTCACTCTCATTTAAGTCACACTCGTTTACATCACACTCTCATTTACGACACACTCGTTTACATCTCACTCTCATTTACATCTCACTCTCATTTATGTCACACTCGTTTACATCTCACTCTTGTTTACGTCACTCTCTCGTTTACATCACTCTCGTTTACGTGACACTCTCATTTACGTCACTCTCTCGTTTATGTCACTCTCTCGTTTGTCATTCTCTCGTTTATGTCACACTCTCATTTATGTATCATATTTATAATATGATTACAATCTGATTTGGAGCGTGTGAACAGGACACTGTTCACACACAAATTACTTTGAATCACATGATACAGACAAGGACCGAACCAGGATTGAACCAGGTCTAAACCAGGACTAAACCAGGACTAGACCAGAACTAAACCAGGACTAAACCAGGACTAGACCAGAACTAAACCAGGACTAAACCAGGACTGGTTTACATGATCAGACGCAGATGGACCAGAGTACAGTTTGTAGTATTCCGAATTCATAGTAGTATTCTCTTCCTCCTCCTCCTCCTCTCCACCTCTTTTCTTCCTTCTCCTAAACATGTATTCTATTGATCCGAGAAAGAAAATGTAAATGTGCTCCATATCTAAACGTGCCCCAGATGCCCTCACTCCTTGTCTATCCCTCTGTGTCAGATGCCCTCCCAGATGTTGTGGTTGGAGAAATTTTGTTTTATACGGTAGTAGTATTAGTCCTGATCCCAGTTCCATCCTGATCTAGTCCTGGTCTAGGCCTGATTCAGTCCTGGTTCAGTCCTGGTTCAGTCCTGGTTAAGTTCTGGTTCAGTCCTGGTTTAGTCCTGGTTTAGTCCTGGTTTAGTCCTGGTTTAGTCCTGGTCTAGTCCTTGTTCAGTCCCGATCTCGTCCTGGTCTAGTCCAGATTCAGTTCTGGTTCAGTCCTTGTTCAATCCTGGTTCAGTCTTGCTTCAGTCCTGGTCTAATCCTTGTTCAGTTCTGATCTAGTCCTGGCCTAGTCCTGATTCAGTTCTGGTGCGGTCCTGGTTCAGTCCTGGTTCAGTCCTGATCTAGTCCTGGTGCAGTCCTGATCTAGTCCTGGTCTAGTTCTGGCTTAGTGCTGGTTTAGTTCTGGTTTAGGCTTTTGGGCATTTTACAGCTGTGCTCATTGATCCAAACAGACACTCCGTTATTTACAACCCTCGAGAAACTGACCAATCACATGTATCCATGCTGACACGCCCCGCACTGTGGCAGAGTGGTTATCCAGGGGTTATGGGTTAGATTTTGAGTGTGTTGCTGTGGCAGAGTGGTTAACCTGAGGTTGTGGCTTAGACTCTGAGTGCGTTTCTGGCCCATATTAAGTGACTGGGCTGGAGCTGTCCTTGGTGCTGAAATGGCCTGGTACAGTTTCATGTTGTAGCAGAGGTTTAAACACGTCTTCACTCGGGTGGTTTGTCCTTGACTCGGACTCACGTGCACTCTCACATGCGCTCTTACATGCACGCTCACATGCATGCTCACACACACTCTCACACGCACGCTCCTGCTGTGTGCATGTTTTGCACACATTTGTGTTTGCTCGTCCGACTGTGGAATGTGGAGGAAACTGAGGTTATTTTAGAAATGTGCAAAAGTCAAATCCACAAATGTTTTTTCCCCTCATAATATCTACATTTATCTAAGCACAGCATTTGGGAGGGCATCTGACACACCACACTATTTGGGAGGGCATCTGACACACCACAGCATCTGGGTTAAGGTGTGTTGTGTTTAGACAGTGCAGTGTTTGTTCATCTGTTTGTGTGTCATATTTCAATTGGATCCTTTTATTTAGTCTCTGGTCTGGTCTCTAGTCTCTGGTCTCTCTTGGTCTCTGGTCTGGTCTCTAGTCTCTGGTCTGGTCTCTGGTCTGGTCTCTGGTCTCTGGTCTGGTCTGGTCTCTGGTCTCTGGTCTGGTCTCTGGTCTCTGGTCTTGATCTCTCTCGCCTGGTCTCTCGTCTGGTCTCTGGTCTCTGGTCTGGTCTTTGGTCTCTGGTCTGGTCTCTAGTCTCTGGTCTGGTCTCTGGTCTGGTCTCTGGTCTCTGGTCTCTGGTCTGGTCTCTAGTCTCTGGTCTGGTCTCTGGTCTGGTCTCTGGTCTCTGGTCTGGTCTCTAGTCTCTGGTCTGGTCTCTGGTCTTTGGTCTCTGGTCTGGTCTCTGGTCTGGTCTGGTCTCTAGTCTCTCTGGTCTGGTCTCTGGTCTCTGGTTGGTCTCTGGTCTGGTCTCTAGTCTCTGGGTCTCTGGTCTGGTCTCTGGTCTCTGGTCTGGTCTCTAGTCTCTGGTCTGGTCTCTGGTCGCTGGTCTGGTCTCTGGTCTCTGGTCTGGTCTCTGGTCTCTGGTCTCTGGTCTCTGGTCTCTGGTCTCTGGTCTCTGGTCTCTGGTCTCTGGTCTGGTCTCTGGTCTCTGGTCTGGTCTATAGTCTCTGGTCTGGTCTCTGGTCTCTGGTCTGGTCTCTGGTCTTTGGTCTCTGGTCTGGTCTCTGGTCTGGTCTCTGGTCTCTGGTCTGGTCTCTAGTCTCTGGTCTGGTCTCTGGTCTGGTCTCTGGTCTCTGGTCTGGTCTCTAGTCTCTGGTCTGGTCTCTGGTCTCTGGTCTGGTCTCTGGTCTCTGGTCTGGTCTCTGGTCTCTGGTCTGGTCTCTGGTCTTTGGTCTCTCGTCTGGTCTCTGGTCTTTGGTCTCTGGTCTGGTCTTTGGTCTCTCGTCTGGTCTCTGATCTCTGGTCTGGTCTCTAGTCTCTGGTCTGGTCTCTGGTCTTTGGTCTCTGGTCTCTAGTCTCTGGTCTGGTCTGGTCTCTGGTCTGGTCTCTGGTCTGGTCTCTGGTCTCTGGTCTGGTCTCTGGTCTTTGGTCTCTCGTCTGGTCTCTGATCTCTGGTCTGGTCTCTAGTCTCTGGTCTGGTCTCTGGTCAGATTTCAGAATAAAAGTCTGCTGTGGTTTTATTGTGAAAGAATCCTCCTCTTCACTCACTTATGTAACACATATTAGTCACAGAAATAAGACTCGAAACCAAGACTAGACCAGGTCTGAACCAGGTCTGAATCAGGACTGAACCAGGACTAAACCAGTACTAAACCAGGTCTGACCCAGGTCTCATGCAGGTCTGAATCGGGTCTGAACCAGGTGTGTGTGTGTATGTGTATATATATATATATATATATATATATATATATATATATATATATATATATATATATATATATATATATATAACAAATACATTTGAGCTGCTTTTATACAAACAGTGATTTTCTTAATTGGTGAAACTCGGTACATATCCTCTGTGACGTACATGCCCGCTGTGACGTAGGCACTTCCTTCTCCAGTTTTATTTTCTTAATCTGTGATACTCCTAGGATTCAGCACCGTTGCATAGTCATTTTGGTACAAAAAAAACAAAATGGGCTGCTTGTTTATGTGATATGCAGCTACCCATAGGGGGCGCCGACAGCATGCAGCCCTTTTGTTGTGATGATGTTTAAGACGATGTCAGCTCCCATTGGGCACCGCAATTGTCAATTTTTGCGGAAAGCGGACTTGTTCTTTTATTAAGTCATTTTAAATGAATATTGTGATTTAAAATGTGCAAATAACATAGTGACTCCCCTGACCTCTGACCCTGTGTCTGTTTCAGGCGAAGGACAGCGATGACGATGAGGAGGTGGTGCAGGTCGACAGGGACCACTTCATGGATGAGTTTTTCGAGCAGGTCAGTCACACCCCATATGACTCCCTACGACCTCTATATGACCCCTGTATGACCCCAACATGACCCTAATATGATGTACATATTATACAACAGAGTCCTTCTCTCTCTTCCTCCTCCTCCTCTCCACCTCTGAATAATACTTGTACTACAGTAGTACTTATAGTACTTTGTTCCAGGTGGAGGAGATCAGAGGCTGCATAGAGAAACTGTCTGAGGATGTGGAGCAGGTGAAGAAGCAGCACAGTGCCATCCTCGCCGCCCCCAACCCTGACGAGAGTGAGTACTACTACTACTATTACTACTACTACTACTACAATACAACCCTGACAAAAGTGAGTACTACTACTACTACTACTACAATACAACCCTGACAAAAGTGAGCACTACAACTACTACTACAACTACAATACAACCCTCACAAAAGTGAATAACTACTACTACTACTACAATACAAACCCAACAAAAATGAATACTACTACTACTACTCCTATTACTACTACTACTACTACTACTACAATGCAACTCCGATGAGAGTGAATACTACTACTACAACTACTACTACTACTACAATCCTGACGATAGTGAGTACTACTATAACTACTAGTACTACTACTACTACTACTACTACAACAATAGAACCCAAAGGAGAGTGAGTAGTACTACTATTACTACTACAATACAATCCTGATGAGAGTGAATACTACTGCAACTACAATACAACCCCGACGAGAGTGAGTACTACTACTACTGCTACTACTGCTACTATACTATTACTACAACTGCTACAATATAACCCTGATGAGAGTATTACTACTTCTAGTACTACTACTACAATACAACACCGACGAATGAGTACTACTACTACTTCTCCTAATGCAACACTGACGAGAGTAAGTACTACTACTACTACGACTACTACTACTATACAACTATTACTACAACTACTACAATATTACCCTGATGAGAGTACTACTACTACTACAATACAACCCTGACAAGAGTGAGTACTACTACTACTACTACTACTACTACTACTACAATACAACCCCGATGAATGAGTACTACTACTATACTACTAGTTCTCCTACTAGAATGCAACCCTGACGAGAGTAAGTACTACTACTACGACGACTACTACTACTACTATACTATTACTACAGCTACTACAATATAACCCCGATGAGAGCACTACTACTGCTGCTAGTACTACTACTATAATTCAACCCCGACGAGAGTGACTACTACTACTACTACTACTATTACAATTACAAGTCAACCCCAACGAGAGTTAGTACTACTACTACCACTACTGCTACTACTACTACAATACAACCCTGATAAGTGAGTACTATTACTACGTCTACTACTGCTACTACAATACAACTCGACAAGTTAGTACTACTACTAATATTGCAAATACTACTACCAACACTACTACTACTACTACTACTACTACTACTACTACTACTACTACTACTACTACTGCAAATACTACTACCACTACTACTATTACTACTACTACTGCTACTACAATACAACCCCGATAAGAGTGAGTACAACTACTACTACGACTACTACTACTGCTACTATACTTCCCCAACAAGACGACGACTACTACTACTACTACAATACAAACACAATGAGAGTGAGTGCTACTACTACAACTATCATTCCTACAATACACCTCCAATGAAAGTGAGTACTAATAGCACCAATAATGCAAATACTACTACAACCTGAGTACTAGAACTTCAGACTCAAAATCAAAGTTTGATTGAAACTTTTGAACTGGAGGCTGCAGCTCAGACCTGGGCTCTCTGTGGCATGTTTCACTGTGTCTTTCACTTTAAAGCGTCACTCTGTACTTTTGTGCTTTTACTTTAAAACCTCACTCTGCACTTTTGTGTTTTTACGTTAAAACCTCACTCTGTACTTTTGTGCTTTTACTTTAAAGCTTCACGCTGTACTTTTGTGCTCTCATTTTAAAGCTTCACTCTGTCCTTTTGTGGTCTCATTTTAAAGCTTCACTCTGTACTTTTGCATGTTGATGTGCCGTAGACGCTGCATGCTGTTTTCTGTTTATCCAGTGATGTCACTGTTACACGTGAAGCCCTGCTCCCCGCATGTACGAAGCCCCGCCCCCACATGCATGAGCGCCCTGAGGTAAGAGCTGATTGGTTGATTGGCCGTGTTCCTGTGATAACAGAACATTGTAGAATCCTCTAGTTTAAGCTGAGACAGATTGGAATTGTCTCAGTGGTATTGGTTAATGTAACGGTTAATGTAAGGGCTAATGTAACAGCTAATGTAACGGCTAATGTAAGGCCTAATGCAACGGCTAATGTAAGGGCTAATGTAAGGGCTAATGTAAAGGCTAATGTAACAGGTAATGTAACGGTTAATGTAAGGGATAATGCAACAGCCAATGTAACGGTTAATGTAAGGGCTAATGTAACAGCTAATGTAACAGCTAATGTAAGGCCTAATGCAACGGCTAATGTAAGGCCTAATGCAACGGCTAATGTAAGGGCTAATGTAAGGGCTAATGTAACAGCTAATGTAAAGGCTAATGTAACAGCTAATGTAACAGTTAATGTAAGGGCTAATGCAACAGGCAATGTAATGGTTAATGTAAGGGCTAATGTAACAGCTAATGTAACAGCTAATGTAAGGCCTAATGCAACGGCTAATGTAAGGCCTAATGCAACGGCTAATGTAAGGGCTAATGTAACAGCTAATGTAAAGGCTAATGTAACAGCTAATGTAACGGTTAATGTAAGGGCTAATGCAACAGCTAATGTAAGGCCTAATGCAACGGCTAATGTAAGGCCTAATGCAATGGCTAATGTAAGGGCTAATGTAACGGCTAATGTAAGGGCTAATGTAACAGCTATGGAAGGGCTAATGTAACAGCTAATGTAATGGTTAATGTAAGGGCTAATGCAACAGCTAATGTAATGGTTAATGTAAGGGCTAATGTAACAGCTAATGTAACGGCTAATGTAAGGGCTAATGTAACAGCTAATGTAAGGGCTAATGTAACAGCTAATGTAAAGGCTAATGTAACAGCTAATGTAATGGTTAATGTAAGGGCTACTGTAACAGCTAATGTAAGGGCTAATGTAATGGTTAATGTAACAGCTAATGTAAGGGCTTATGTAACAGCTAATGTAATGGCTAATGTAAGGGCTAATGTAACATCTAATGTAAGGCCTAATGCAACGGCTAATGTAAGGGCTAATGTAACAGCTAATGTAAGGGCTAATGTAACGACTAATGTAACAGCTAATATAATGGCTAATGTAAGGGGTAATATAACGGCTAATGCAAGGGCTAATGCAATGGCTAATGCAACGACTAATGTACCGGCTAATGTAAGGGCTAATGTAAGGGCTAACATAACAGTTAATGTAAGGGCTAATGTAACAGCTAATGTAACGGTTAAGGTAAGGCCTAATGTAACAACTAATGTAACAGTTAATGTAAGGGCTAATGTAACAGCTAATGTAACGGCTAATGTAAGGCCTAATGCAACGGCTAATGTAAGGGCTAATGTAACAGCTAATGTAACGACTAATGTAACAGCTAATGTAACGGCTAATGTAACGACTAATGTAAGGGCTAATGCAACGGCTAATGTAAGGGCGAATGTAACGTCTATGAGGCTCTAGTAGAGTCGTACTAAAGTAAATACATCAGATCAGGCACTTGACGTCTTTGTGTGGTAATGCTAATGCAAATGCTAACTCCTACTAAAACGTCAAATGTAACATAACAACAACATTAAATTTGTTGGAAGGATGACCCAATTATTTTTTGGTGTAGATTATTTTATCAGTGGCATTATTTAAATATTAGGATTTGAAATTAGCATTAGTATTAGCATTAGCATTACCCCCAACACACAAAAACGCCCCTGCTGTTGTTGTTCAAATGTTTGGACTTCCAATTCAAAATGTAGTATATGTGGTTCTAGTATTTGTAGTAGTAATATTCATAGTCATAGCAGCAGTATTTGTAGTAGTAGTATTTGTAGTATTCGTAGTAGTAGTAGTATTCATAGTAGTATCTAGAGCTGAGTGTGGAGTCGGCAGTAAAATCTGAATGAGTTTGTCTCAGAGGAAATGAGGCTTCACTACATTTCCCATCATGCATTATTCATGTCAGATCTGACCCAGAATCAGCTGCACACACATACACTTACACATATACACATATCACTGTACACACATTACTCTGCACATGCCCTCTGCACACGGCCAGTGCACAGGACTTCAGCACACGCCCTCTGCACACGTCACTCTATACGTCATTGTGCACACGACACGCTGCACACATCACTCTGCACACGTCACTCTGCATATGCCCTCTGCACACACCCTCTACACACACCCTCTACACACGTCACTCTGCATATGCCCTCTGCACACACCTTCTGCACACACCCTCTACACACACCCTCTACACACGTCACTCTGCACACACCCTCAGCACATGTCACTTTGCACACATCAAGTCTCCACCCCTTTCAGAGGCTCAGTACCATTGTCATGGTTGATTTGTGTTATTCAGATTTATGTGTTAGTGTCTGAGGAGGAGGCTTCAGTCATGGTTCAGTCCTGATTCAGTCATCGTTTAGTCCTGGTCAGGAGTACACTGACCTCTGACCTGCTGTTTCCATAGAGACCAAGCAGGAGCTGGAGGACCTCACGGCCGATATCAAGAAGACAGCCAACAAAGTGCGCTCAAAGTTAAAAGGTAAACTCCCAAAGCCAATCGCTCTGTTTGTGACATTATTATAATTATGAAGTCCGAGAATTAAATTAAAACATGTCCGGAGCCCGGTAAATGGCAAAAATCAAATAGTAAACACGACCCGACATGCCAGTGATCGGTATAAAAAATTTTAAAACTCGATGAGCTCTAATTGTGACCGAAGACTCGCGAAAAAATAATGAAAGACGATTCAGTAGCGCCACCTCAAACTTTGATTTTCATGTGGGAGCCCGACCCGCAAAAAAATCAACATAACAATCAAACTTGCATCAAAAAACAGAACATGTCGGGACATGACAAAAATTATATTATGGTGCTGCCCTAAACCCTACAGGAAGTCGGCCATTGTGGGTAGAAGCAAATTTTTGCTAATTTTTCCTCTCACATTTAAATTTTTTCACTGTAGATTTTCATTAAAAAGGCTTGATAAATGGTAAAAATGAACTACATCCATGTGCAATTACAGACTAGTCTTTTCAATTTTGGTAAGTCATAAAATGTGGGTGTGGCCAGCCTGCAAACTAAAAAGACATTTTTAGGAGTACTAAATCGCCGGTACTCCAACATGCACTGTCCTTTTGCCCTGCATTAATATACATTTTGTGCAAAATTATGTTCAGGTGTGACAATGTCAGATATAGTCTCATTGCAATGAATGGAGTAGTATTATGTAAACTGATTTTGGGGGAAGGGCCGATGTAGGTGGGGTCGAGAGGCAGAATCCTGAAGGTGGCATGTACCCCTGCTTGCAAAGGGTGGCGAAGGCAAATAATAAAAAAAAAATAATAATAATAATAATGGTAATAATAATAATAATAAGGAAAATGTTCATTTTAATGTGGTTTTGTGCAGCGATCGAGCAGAGCATCGAGCAGGAGGAGGGGCTCAACAGATCATCAGCCGACCTGCGCATCCGCAAAACACAGGTGACAACACACACACACACATACACGCAAACACATATATACTCACATACACACATATATACATATATATATACACACACACACACACACACACACACACACACATATAAACACACAAACGCACACATACTTACACTTCTCTTTATACAGTACTCTGGGTTGGGCTCAGGGACTTCATCATGAAGCTCATTGAGAGAAGAACAATGGTTTGAGCTCCACAAAGGATCTGAATATAAAATATAAAACATATTTAATGCAGTGATTTAACCTTTCTTCAAAGTCAGAAGTTTACATACAGTAAGATTATTATAGATTTAAACAATTGGGGAAACCCAGATAATGTTGTCATGTCTTTGGAAGCTTCTGATAGCTTTATTGACAACATGTGAGTTAATTAGAAACACACGTGTGGATGTATTTGAAGACACACCTGAAACACACTGCTTCTTTGTGTAACATCATGAGAAAGTCAAAAGAAATCAGCCAAGATATCACGAAAAGAACTGTGGACTTGCACAAGTCTAGTTCATCCTTGGTGCAATTTCCAGATGCCTGAAGGTGCCACATTCATCTGTTCAAACAATTATACACAAGCATAAACACCATGGGAGTGTCCAGCCATCACCTCCTCAGGAAGGAGACGGGTTCTGAGTCACAGAGGTGAACGTGCTTTGGTCTGAATTGTCCATTTCAACCCAAGAACAAAAGCAAAAGACCTTGTGAAGATGCTGCTGAAGCTGGTGAAGTGTGTCAGTGAAGCGAGTAATGTACCAACAGCGGCTGAAAGGCCAGTCTGCCAGGAAGAAGTCATTACTACAAAAGAAAAAAGAGTTACAGTTTGCAAATTCACAGGGACAAAGGCAAGGCAAGTTTATTTGTATAGCACAATTCGTACACAAAGTGCTTTACAGAATAAGAAAGACATAAAAATCACACAAATCAAAACAAGACAAAGGCCCTTATTTTTGGAGACATGTCCTGTGGTCTGGGCAAACTAAAATTGAACTGTTTGGTCATAATGAGCATTGTTATGTTTGGAGGAAAAAAGGGGGAAGCTTGCAAGCCTGAGAACATCATCCCAACTGTGAAATACAGGGGTAGTGATCTGACATCATGTAGTGGGGTTGTTTTGCAGCAGTAGGGACTGGTGCACTTCACAAAATAGATGGCATTATGAGGAAAGAACATTATGTGGAAATACTGAAGCAACATCTTAAGACATCAGCCAGGAAGTGAAAGCTTGGGCACAAATGGTTCCAAATGGACAATGACCCGAAGCATCCTGCCAAACTGGTTACAAAGTGGCTTAATGAGATCAAACTCACTGTTCTGGAGTGGCCATCACAAAACCCTGATCTCCATCCTGTTGAAAATATGTGAGCAGACCTGAAAAAGCGCAAGGCGGCCTACAAATTTGGCTCAGTTACACCAAGGATATCCAAACCGTTTGACCCATGTCATACAGTTTATAGGCAATGGTACCAAATACTGATGAAATGTATGTACATTTATTTTATTTATTTAGTTATTTGGTAGGACAATGTACAATAACATTAGGCTCAGTGGCAGAGATGCTTGTACCAGATACTAACATAACATTTGCGACAGTGGCTCAGTGGTTAGAGCGTTGGTCCCCCAACCCGAAGGTCGGAGGATCGAGTCCCACTCAGACCAAGTTCTGTCGTCGTGTCTTTAGGCAAGACACTTCACCCACATTGCCTAGTATGAAAAGGGGTGTTTGTGCATGAATGATTGGTGATGGTCAGAGGGGCCGATGGCGCAGATTGGCAGCCTCACTTCTGTCCCAGGGCAGCTGTGGCTACAATAGTAGCTTACCATCATCAAGTGTGGAGTGAATGAATAATGACTATGGTGTAATGCTTTGAGAGGCTCTGACAGCTTGTAAACCGCATTACAAGTGTAAGGCATTATTATTATGTAAACTTCTGACTGACTGACTTTTTATATAGTATCTGTAAACTTCTGGTTTACACTGTGTGTGCTGTCTTGTGTCTGTTAAAAAATATAAAGTTTTAAAGTGAAGGCCGTGTTCTTCTGTGCAGCACTCAACACTGTCCCGTAAGTTTGTGGAGGTGATGACTGAATACAACACCACGCAGTCCAAGTACAGAGATCGCTGCAAGGACCGCATCCAGAGGCAACTGGAGATCAGTGAGTACTACTACTACTACTACTACTGCCACTACTGCCACTACTGCTACTACTACTAATACTACTACTACTACTGGTGGTACGACTACTATTACTACTACTACTACTACTGTACAAGGACTGCATGCAGAGGAAACTGGAGATCAGTGAGTACTATTACTACCACTATTACTGCTACAGTTGCTACTGCTGCAAATACTACTACTGTAAAAGGACTTCATCCATCCATAGGCAAATTGAGATGAGTGAGTACCAGTCCAGGTTGAATCCAGGTCTAGATCAGGGCCAATCTGGGTCTAGACCTGGTCCAGGTCTGCGCCTGATGTTGGTTTGATTTGGTCCTCATTAGGACTCGGTGAAGGTCGCTGCAGACTGTTTTATTAATGACCCTAATCTTCCCGGTGACAGGATGCTGAGCTCTGATTGGTTGAGTTTATCTCAGGTCCATCTGCTTTAGAGCTTCAAACAGTGCCGGATCAGTCCTGGTTTAGACCTGATTTAGTCCTGTTTTAAGTCCTGATTTAGTCCTCATTTTAGTCCTTGTGTAGTTCTGGTATAGTCCTGGTTTTAGTGAAAATATCTTGTTTTAACATTCTCTCCCCCCCCCCTCTCTCTTCCTTTCCGACTCTCCTCTCTTCCCTCTCTTCCTTTTCTCTCTTCCTTTTCTCTCTCTGCAGCCGGCAGAACCACCACTAACGAGGAGTTGGAGGACATGTTGGAGAGTGGCAAATTGGCCGTCTTCACTGATGATGTAAGCACCTGACCTTTGACCTGTGTGGAGTGAGGGAAGGCTGTGGAGGGAGAGGCTCTGGAAGGAAGGCCTGTGGAGTGTGTGAGGGGCTGTGGAGTGAGGGAGGGAGGGACTGTGGAGTGAGTGAGGAGCTATGGAGGGAGGGGCTGTGGAGTGAGGGAGGAGCTATGGATGGAGGGAGGGGCTGTGGAGTGTGTGAAAGGCTGTGAAGTATGTGAAGGGCGGTGGAGTGTGTGAAGGGCTGTGAAGTGTGTAAAGGGCTGTGGACGGAGGGAGGGTTTAGTGGAGTGATGAGTTCTGCTGGGAGCATAGACTGTATATATAAATGGACATAGCTAATGTGCAAGCCGGCACATTCCAGGACACAGGAAGTGAGACTGGGAGCTTCCGGCTCCATCGACTCTGGCTCCAGTTCACTTTCTCTGTAAAAATTGTGGCCCCTCTCTCTATAACTGCTGCTCGTCAATTAGGTTTTGGCCTGTCAGTTTGGTATTTCACAATTTTGTCCATAAATCAAGATATAAACATTAAAAGCAGACCAATCAGGCGTCTTCTTTCCCTGAGGTTGCTCCTGCATAGCATTAGTAATAAGTTTAATCGACAGTGTTGCTAAGGGCCTCCCTCCTGCCAAACCAATGGTGCAAGCAATAGGGGGTGTTATCTTTAACAGCCTTGCTTCTGGCTTTTTGGTTTCGCGCTCTGATTTACAAATATGGGCCCTGGTTGCAGATTAGCTGCTATAAGTGCTCGATGAGCTTCATTTGGAGCCGAACGCTATGGATGACAAACTCATCTTCATACTGTCTATAGTTGGTTATTTTTTTTCTGGAGCCAACCGCAGCCTTTTCTCTTAATGCATGAATATGTTGTGAACTTGTGGTCTGGTGCTGCAGCTTCAAAGGCAGCGCTCTGAGTGTGAGAGTCACCACAAACCTCTGACACCTCTGAGGGACGGACAGTCGGACATAGCCTTGGACTCTCGAATGTTCCTCACGTTCTCCTGAGATGAAGATGTTCTTCTGTGTTCTACTCAGATAAAGACAGATTCGCAGATCTTTCTCATGTTCTATGTTCCTCTGTTCCTCAGATAAAGATGGATTCTCAGATGACGAAGCAGGCACTGAATGAGATCGAGACCCGACACACTGAGATCATCAAACTGGAGAACAGCATCCGCGAACTGCACGACATGTTTGTGGACATGGCCATGCTCGTGGAGAGCCAGGTACACACCTGTACACACACCTATGCACACACACCTGTACACACACCTATGCACACACACCTGTATACACACACACACACACACACCTGTACACACACACCTATGCACACACACCTGTACACACACACACCTGTACACACACACACACACACACACACCTATGCACACACACTTGTACACACACACCTGTACACACACACACACACCTATACACACACCTGTACACACACACTTATACACGTATAGTTGTACACACACACCTATATGCACACACACTTGCATGCACACACACACCTATACGCACATACCTGTACATACACACACCTATAAACACACACCTGTACATACACCTATATGCACACACACCTGCACGCACACACCTATACACATACACCTATACACACACACACCTGTACACACACACACACAAACCTGTACACCAGACATGTCAAACTCAGGCCCGCGGGGCAAATTTGGCCCTTGATATAATTATATTTGGCCCGCAAGATCATATCAAATACGTATTAGAGCTAGCCCGCTGGCTGCTGTGCCAGTATAGCACATGCACTGCTAGTACTACGAATTCCTGAATGCTTTGCCCTTACCACTTCTGTTGACAGTCATTAGTATCTGCTACTTGTCGCCTCACTCAAATTTAATCCACCGCTTCTGAAAAACATGCAGATGTTGTTGAAATGTATCAATAAATATTTAGTTTGGCCCACGACTTAGTCCCGGCTTTTAATTTTGGCCCTCGGTGAATTTGAGTTTGACACCCCTGCTGTACACACTCACACCTATACACACACGCACCTGTACGCACACACAACTGTACACACTCACCTGCACGCATACACACACATGTACACACACACACACGCACCTGTACGCACACACAACTGTACACACTCACCTGCACGCATACACACACATGTACACACACACACGCACCTGTACGCACACACAACTGTACACACTCACCTGCACGCATACACACACATGTACACACACACACCTGCATACACACACACACACACACACACACACACATCTGTACACAATATAAACATAAACATGTGTGTTTATGTTTCAGGGTGAGATGATCGACAGAATCGAGTACAACGTGGAGCACTCGGTGGATTATGTGGAACGAGCTGTTTCCGACACTAAGAAGGCCGTCAAGTACCAGAGCCAGGCCCGCAAGGTGAGACTGGGTTTAGGCAGGAAAGTACCAGAGTCAGGCCCGCAAGGTAAGACCGGGTTTAGACTGGGTTTAAAGCATTGTTTAGACCTGGGTTAAGGCTGGGTTTAGACTGGGTCAGACCGGGTTTACACTGTCAAGTACCAGAGCCAGGCCCCCAAGGTAAGACCGGGCTTAGACCAGGGTTAGACTGGGTTTAAGACGCAGAGTTTGACACTCTCGCCATCATCCACTTAGCAGGTACAGCTGTTAGCCATAAGCATTAGCCCGCAGAAATCACAGATTAGAGCGGAGAGCATTGTCATTCGCTAATTTGAGTCAGGGACGAACTTGCATCAAAATCAGATCTGCACATGCTCAGATGCATCTGCACAAACACACACACTACGCCAACACCCACAGGGATGTGTTTGTATGATTCTTTATATGTGATTATTTAAAGTTTATTTATGAGAGCAGACAAACATAGAGGCTCTGATCTAATCTATAAACCAGAACTAAACTAGGACTAGAACAGGACTAAACAGGAACTAAACCAGAACTAAACCAGGACCAGAACATGACTAAACCAAGTCTACATCAGAACTAAGAGTGAACGCACCCATAGAGCAAACAGATGAGAGCAGACAAGCATGGAGGCTCTGATCTGAAGTTAATATTTCATGTGTTTGTTATTACAGCCAGACGGGATTTGAAGAGAGTCTTTATCAAAATAAACCTTAACAAACTTTATTTACAAACTCAATTTCACTTAAATGAAGGAGAACTAAGGTCTAATTGACACAACGTACAATTGTTTCTTGAGTAAAATCATAAAATAAAGCCACGCCAACGAGTAGCATGACTGACGCAGATTTTGCAGATGAATCTGGATGTCTCTGTTTTAACCCTTTGTGTCCTGTCTCTGCAGAAGAAGATCATGATCATAATCTGCTGTGTGATCCTGGGTGTGGTTTTGGCCTCGACCATCGGAGGAACGCTGGGCTTCTAAGACCCACCCTCGCCGCCGTGACGACCGCCGCCGCCAACGACCTCACCCGGCAACCGTCGCCTCGGCAACCGTCACTCGGCAACCAGCAGAGAAAACAACTAACAACAACTACATCGACCACACAGAAACTTGAATCGCAACATGCAAATCAGCTAGGACGAGTTACCCAATCACAGATCAGATCACAGGGAGTGGGCGGGGTTTAAGCAGACACAAACACATCCCATAATACTCGCCGCATTTACGTTTGACACCGCCACTTTGGTTTTGCTTCGTTTTTCTGGAGTCTCAGAAGAAAGAGAAGGCCCCCACAACCGCCGAGAGAAGTCACAGGGACGCCACCACCGCGAGAAACCCCTGACCCCCCATACCCCATAGCCCCTACCCCTTAGGACTCCTCCGCCTCAGAGCCCCTCCCCCCTCAAGGCCCCTCCAAACCAGGCCCCTCCCCCAAAAATTCACAAGCTTTCAAACTCCCCTCAAATTCTCTGGTTTCTGTTTTGCCAAATGGATTTCAATTCTTGAGTGCCATCTTCCTCCTCTCCTCCTCCTCTTCCTCTTTGACCCCTGACATTCCAAACCTGGTTTTGTGCAGGGGGACATCTCCGGTTGGTTCTGGCGTCCCTCGGATCTCCTCCGGCCTCACAGAACCCGCTCTGATTGGCTTCTTGTTCCTGTCAATCACTTGATCAATAACCAATGATCACAGCTCAAACGCAGCGAGGGGAGGGACTAAGGAAGGGAGGCAGGAAGTCCCGAAGGCCGAGGAGGAAGTGGGCGGTCCATCTATGCAGCTTAGACTCCGACCGGCCCCGCCTCCTCCCGCCGTGAGAGCCAATGAGGATGCAGCGCTCGTGTCTGTCACCCATCGTTCAGTTCAGATTTTACGGGGAAAGTTTGTCGTTCGTGGTGCTGTAGTTTCAGTTAGCTTGTATCGTCAGCTCGTAGTGCTGTTAGCATGCGACATTAGCCTGTGTGACGGTTAGCGCCGCTCCGAGGAGATGGGGCATCCATGTTTGTGCTGCCCACTGTTGCAATGTTGCTGCTGAGGTCAGACGCATAACACAACGCTATATTCTACATGTACAACAGGTCCAAACCAGGTTTAAACCAGGTCTAAACCAGGTCTAAACCAGATCTAAACCAGGTCTAAACTAGGTCTAAACCAGGTCAAAACCAGGTCTAGACCAGGTCTAAACCCGGTCTAAACCAGGTCTAAACCAGGTCTAAAACAAGTCTTAACCGGGTCTAAACCAGGTCTGAACAAGGTCTGAACCAGGTCTGAACCAGGACTTAACTGGTCCAGTTAATACTAGGATTGGGAGGTAGTTGTGGAAGCAGTGATGTTGTACTTTTCCTGAGTGTTCTGAGTTGTCATTGTCCTCGGAGCGGCAGCGTTCCATAGGTGTCGTAACTGTTCCGCTGTTTCGTGTCTGTAACTTTAGAACCCGGATTATTGGCTGGAGTGTTTGGGGAGAGTTCTGTCGGATTTGGAGGAGGCAGAGACGCACAATCCTGAAACCATTTTACAAACAAAATGCAATAATTTGAACGCAATAAAAATCTGAATCTTTGTCACATCTGTGGTTTCAAAATGGAGGATCAGTACTAAACCAGGACTGAACCAGGACTGAACCAGGACTGAACCAACACTGAACCAACACTGAACCAGGACTAAAATAGGGCTGAACCAGGACTAAACCAAGACTGAACCAGGACTGAACCAGGACTAAACCAGGACTAAACCAGGGCTAAACCAGGACGGAACCAGGACGGAACCAGGGACAAAACCAGGACTGAACCAGGTCTACACCAAGACTGAACCAGGACTGAACCAGGGACTAAACCAGGACTGAACCAGGACTGAACAAGGACTAAACTAGAACTAGACTAGGACTAGACCAGGACTCTGACTCTGTTTGGTGCAGTTCTTCTCCAGACTCGTCTCAGTCAGAATCTCGTCTCAGTCAGAATCTCGTCTCATCTGAATCGTTTCCTATGGATTTGCTGGTTTAGGATCTTATTTTGTAGGATTCTTGTTTTTTTAGGATCTCGTTTTTGGCGGTTTTAGGTGGTTCCCGGTTGCTGCTCGTTGGCTGTGGTTGGAGGTCGCCGTAGCACCAGCTAATGCTAACACTTACTGTTTGTGATGAGACATTCCCGGAGAGTCCCGTCTTCCTCCCCCCGCCGCGTGACCCCAGCGTGACCCCAGCGTGACCCCGGTGATTATAATAAAAGGCATGTGAAGCGTCGTTTGCATGAAGCTGTTTTTGTAAAGTCCCTCCAGTCTGTGCACTTTACCCTCTGACCCCCGCGTTAGCCACAGCGCTAACCCGGCGCTAACGTAGTAGTTTTCTGAGGAATTAGTTACAAGTTCATCCAGTTACAGTCCAAAACTAAAGCTGAGGCCGTGTCCAAACTCTGTACACAGCTCAGAACTTTATCAGCAGATTTTTGGACATTTCGCCTCAAATTTGCCTGGACAAATTTTAAATCTTCGCTATATGTGTGGACGTTGTATTTTCACATTTCTAAAAGGTCTTCGTGTCTATGCATCAGCCGACTCAAACTCTCTGACGACCTCGCAGTGGGAGATTTCTGCGTAAATACTGTAAAATACTTTTTTTAGTGAATTTGAAAGTGCTGAAAATATAGTGCAGATTAAGTTTGACCAGAGGGGGCGCCGTTTGCTTCTGTCATATCGTAACGTCGTCCTTAATTATCATTATTAATCATTATTATATTTTTTATATTTATGCCAAATGACGCCTCGGGCCGCTACCCCCCGGGCCACTCCCCCGGGCCGCTCCCCCTGGGTTAGGGTTAGACTTTTAGACTTATTCAAACTCATGTCCCATGTTAAAGCTTTAAGTCGCCTTTACGAGCTTCATCTGAGAGTGCACACAAACCCAGCTGTCACTCATTCAGAGCCTGACAGAGGCGGACCAATAGGAGGAGAGGGTGGGTGTGTCTGTGTTTGAGCATAGAATCATCTGCAGACTTAAGCATGTTGTTGCTCCGGCCCCTCGTCCCACGTCGGGCCGAGGTCGGTTCTGGGGCGCTCAGTGTTGTGTCTGCCGCATGCCTCCCTTCCTTTCACCCCCAAATCGGATGAAATTTACTCAAAAATCCTCCAATTTTTCCACAAAGTTTCAGTGAAAGTCCCGCTTCCCAGATCCCAGTTTCTGTCTTTGCTCCAAGCCAAAGCGTTCCTCGTCACGTGTGAAATAGCACAACGGTCCGGTTTACACTCCACGCCGCCTGTGGTCCAGCGGAGACACTTAAGCGCTTTAGTTTAGTTTTCCTACAAACTCTTCAGGACGAGTCAGGCAGATTCAGGACGGTCCTTCTCTCACTGCAGCTCAAAACGCTCAGCCACAATCCTTCAAATGTTCCAGTCACATCTGCTTCAGAGACAAGCTGCAGCATTCCATGAAAAAAAACAAAGCGTTGGTGAGATCCGTTTTAACAAAATTTGAACCAAAAGGATAAAGTACAGTTCCGCAGATTTGACTTGAATTTGAAGCCGTTTATTTTCCAGTGAAATCGGCCTGGTCGCCCTGAAGTGCGCACACACACACCAAGAGGTTTCAAAATCACAAAAGAGGAAATATTTATGGTATCTGTGTAAAACTGAGCGCGGCAGACGGGACAAACCATCCTCAGACCACCGGACCAAACGGGACAAACCATCTGCAGACCCCAGGACCAAATGGAGGCCAAATTTAACTTTAAGTGGGATTATTTTACATGCTGGAAAAACACAGCTTAAGTTTCATTTAAACTCTAACATTTGATCTGGATTTGTCAGGAATTCCTCCGATGGCGCCGTGAGCTGGTCTGTGATGGTTTTGGTCTTCCTGAGTCTCCAGCTGACCCGTGGCGCCGCGTGGGAGGGGCCAGATGGGAGGGGCCAGGTGGGAGGGGCCCTGCGGGAGGGGCCGCGGCGCCGCGTGGGCGGGGCCGTGGACAGTATTGTTTTGAATCAGTGTTTGAGAGTTTGGAGTTGTTCATATGAATCTTTGGAGGTGCCGCCCTTTTGTTTAATCGTAGTCAAACTGAATATGGAATGCTCTGGATTCTTTGTGTGATGTAATTATTGTAAATATCTTAAAGATTAAAAAAACACTGCATGTCTATGTATAAATCCAAGAGATTTGGCCGCCACCGTTCGCCACAGGCCTCGCCTCCGGGAAGAGACGCGCCGAAACGCCAGAGACCCGCTCCGAGTTTCACGGGGCGCAGTCTAACCGCCAACGCCGAGCGGCCAATCACAGCCCTGGATTCACTGACACATCTGATTTTGTTTCAAAAACATTTATTTTGGCAAATGCACTTTTATTTTATTTTGAAATCCTTGTACAAATGTTTCATATATTTATGTGTGTATTTATTTCACAGTTGCACATTTTGTTGTTTTTGTTCTTATTTTTGAAATGCCGAACATATCGTAAAAGCGTTTAAATGACGCTTTGCTTTGTGCTGATGTCATGGTGAATCCTGTGCTCTGATTGGCCCATTCCCCGGCGCAGACCTGTCCGTCTTCAGTCCCAGTCGCAGAGGCTCCGCCCACGGCTCCTCTGAGGAAAGTGCTTCCCTCCATTTTGTAAAAATGAAAATATTTCGGCTGCTCCAGGCGTCGCCATGGCGCTTTGGTGTCAGGGCGGAGCCAGGAGCACCGAGCTTCTCCGGGTTTCTACAGCGCGTTTCTCCAACGCCAAAACATGCCTGACCTGCCCGCACCCAACACGGGCGCACAGAGCGTGGGTCAAACGCTCCAGCAGACGTTCACAGACGCTCGCAGACGCTTACAGATACTCTCAGACGTTTGCAGATATTCACAGATGCTTGCAGATGCTTACAGGTGTTTGCAGACGTTTGACCCTTACATTTGTTAAACCAGAGTCCGGTCCAGAGTCGCTTTGACCTTTGACCCTTACATGTTTTTCCTTTTTGTTCTTTTGGCACCGACGCGGTGTGAATGAGGCCCCGCCCCTCTTGCCTCACAGGCCAATCGAAACGCAGCGTGCAATATCCCGAGACACAAGGGCTTTTACCGAGTGCAGAGGTGCAAAACTCCAAACCGCGACGGATAAACTGAAACAAAAAACAGAAGGCCCAGGATGCACTGCAGCTGACGGCCGCCATCTTGGATCTGATGTCCCAGTTTAGTTGACCTTTGAACACAGGAACTCCTGCAAAGAACAAATTAAATTTTAACTTAGTGTGTGCTCAAATGTGTTTATTCTAATCTCCAAATATTTCCACAAATCAACAAAATTTTTGTTCATAAATGTGAAGGTTTCCAAAATGGCGTCCGGCAGCAGACTGGACTCTCTCACGGTTTAATCTGATAATACAAAACTTTTATCGACATTACGAGACATTTTGTGACCTTTGCTTTGCGTTTGGTGACCTTTGACCCTCGGTGCGCGGCAGGTAAGGTTCCCGGAGGCGGAGCTTGTGATTTCAGGTGAACTTTTGGCAGCAAATGCAACTTGTGTCCCGTTTCTTTTGTGTGTGTGTATGTGTGCGTAGCGTATTGTTAAGCCCAGAATCGTACTGCTGTCGTTTAGTTCCTGTGACGTGCCAGTATTCCCTGCCCCCACCGCCATCGCCACAACGACGCCCACACGAGGACACACCTCCTCCTGCATCTAACCCGAGTTCAGGTTTATCATGAGCTGAAAAACTTTTGGCATTTGACCCGCCGCAGTGTGTTTCCACTGGTTTCTGTTGATTTGACAAAAATGATATGAGTGTGTAAAGAATATTTTTATTTGCAAAAAGAACATGCAAATTAAAAGTAAAACAGTTTAGCCTTAAATCAGACTTGTTCTTCAAACTGGACTTTTTTCTAGTTTTTCTTATTGAGCCTCTGAAGTTATATTTTTTAGTGATTCATGTTTGAGTAATCTTTAATCTCTTATTTTCAAGACACCATTTTGTCGATTTACCCCCGTTTTCTCCTCCACCTGTATACGCCCACTGTGACATACGCACTTCCTTCTCCAGTTGTACTTTCTTTATCAGTGATGCTCGCAGGATTTGACAGCATCATGTAGTCATTTTGGTACAAATGAAAAAAAAATGGGCTGCTCATTGGTGTGATGTCCATATCCATAGGGGGCGCTGATAGCATGCGCCATTTTGTTTCGATGACGTTTACGGCAAGCTCCCATTGGGCACTGCAGTTTCTAACGCAGAGGTCAGCTGACTTTTCTTTTTTCAGTCTTTTTAGATGAATATTGTGATTTAAAATGTTCAGATTATAACATAAGGATCCAGGGGCGTTGTAGATTATCACTGTAGAGCAGAAGCGCTGTGGGTCTGATTTAATCTGATGTTTTGATGAGACCAGTTGCAGATACAGCACGGGTCAAATGTTAGAGGTCCTTCGGCGTTAGACCCGCACGGCGCAGACCAGGTTCCTGATGTGCGCTTTCTCTTGTGGGCGTCTGTCTTGGTGGTACTGACCTTTGACCTTTCACCCCTGACCCCAACCCTAACCCCTCCCTCCTTCTTCTTCATGGATCTTTAAGATGACAACTCTATGCAGATGCTGTCTTTTATAAGTGTGTCAGACATTTTAATTTAAATAAAAACTGACAAAAAAAGAACAAAAAAAGACCAGAGAACCAAACCCTGACAGACGAATCAAAACATGAATAAAGACGATCGTTCAGTGTCACCTGCGTCTGTGTCCTCTCTCTGCTCGCTGTATCAGATGCCCTCCCAGCCTCCTGTATCCCTGTGTGTCTGATGCCCTCCCTCCTCCTGTACCCCTGTGTGTCAGATGCCCTCCCTCCTCCTGTACCCCTGTGTGTCAGATGCCCTCCCTCCTCCTGTACCCCTGTGTGTCAGATGCCCTCCCTCCTCCTGTACCCCTGTATCCCTGTGTGTCAGATGCCCTCCCTCCTCCTGTACCCCTGTGTGTCAGATGCCCTCCCTCCTCCTGTATCCCTGTGTGTTAGATGCCCTCCCTCCTCCTGTACCCCTGTGTGTCAGATGCCCTCCCTCCTCCTGTACCCCTGTGTGTCAGATGCCCTCCCTCCTCCTGTATCCCTGTGTGTTAGATGCCCTCCCTCCCCTGTACCCCTCCTGTACCCCTGTGTGTCAGATGCCCCTCCCCTGTACCCCTGTGTGTCAGATGCCCTCCCTCCTCCTGTACCCCTGTGTGTCAGATGCCCTCCCTCCTCCTGTATCCCTGTGTGTCAGATGCCCTCCCTCCTCCTGTATCCCTGTGTGTCAGATGCCCTCCCTCCTCCTGTACCCCTGTGTGTCAGATGCCCTCCCTCTCACACATCATCGTTTGGATTATTGGTTTCGTAAAATAAAATAAAAGTTACCAGTAATTCCAGAGTTCCGCAGTTCTAGAGATGATCCTCCAGAGGCAGCAGGTTCAGATCTGGAGGAGGGTCCAGGTACTCCTGCTCTGACTGGCTGCATCACGCGGGCACCTGTGCACTTTAAAAACAACATTATGGGTGGTCCAAACTAGAGCTCAGATGTATTCATTGAGATTATTGTGATCAGGTTTTTCAGGGGGTTGGGATGGTTTAGATAAATGTGACATCATCCATTCTGAACTCTCTCAGAATCTGAAGGACTGTCTCTGCATTTCTTATGCTCATTTTCAAACACATTTTCTGTATTATAACCAAACAAATGACAATATATTCTCCTCTTTACTGTTGGTGATAATCAGACTGGTCAAAAATAGGAAGACTGGTCATCATCTGGTCAAATCACCATTTTCTGCATTAGTCTGACGTTTGCTGTGACGGTCGAGTGCCTTGCTCAAAGACGGTAGCACTGACTGGGGGATTACACCGCCAACCTCACACAGTCGGTAAGTGTTATTTTCATAACATGAAAGAGTTATGAGAGTTATGAGAGTTCAGGTCCTGGTTCAGGTTTGCCTCATCTGCTCTCAGGACACATCTAAAAACTCTAAAATGACGCGTTATATTTTTGTGATTTTATAATTCTGCAGATGGAGCTCACCACAGGAGGGCGCGCTTTGGCTCATGATAACAGTCGAACGCTATCGCTAACCTGCTGCTAACAGGCTAATGCTAACAGGCTTGTCACTCCCCAATTTGAGTCATTTGCCGAATTTTCGTCAAGGATGCCACTCTGACTCAATCTGTTAAATGACAAGGCTAATGCTAACTGCTCTAGACCCAGAGTTCAGAGATGGTAAATCGAGCCAAAAATGAACAAAATATCACAAATATGGTTTAAATAGGAATATACCACAGTAATCATCAGGCCACTACTGCGCATGTGCACTGGACTAAACCAGAACCAGGACTAAACCAGGACTGGACTAGGAATAAATCCAGATTAAACCAGGATAAAACCTAAGACTACACCAAGACTAAACGGAAACCAGGACACAACCAGAACTGAGCCAGGACTAAACCAGGACTCTTTAGAGTTTTATATTTTACAGTTTATTTTCAGTAACAGGTTATAGAATAAGGACACGTTTTGTGTTATAAATGAATTATCAAAACAGATTTATAAAAGTATACAGTTACAGTTTATGCAAAAACATCATTAGAATCACTGATAATACCACTGTGTTTCTCCTAAAGGTCCTACAGCACTGACGTCACAGATCGCTCCAAACTACATGAACACAACGCTCTGCACACGCTACAGGAGAGAGACGAAGAGGACAGGTACAGAGGAGGAGGAGAGCTGCCAGAGAGGCCCGAAGGAAGCCCAAAGGAGGAAAGGAGCAGAGGAGGGTCAGACGAAGAGGACAAGTACAGAGGATGAGGAGAGAGTCAGACAAAGAGGACAGGTAGAGAGGATGAGAGCTGCCAGAGAGGCCCAGAGGAGAGTAGCAAAGGAGAGGATCAGACGAAGAGGACATGTACAGAGGAGGAGGAGGTGGAGGACTGGTACAGAGGTCAGAGATCAGGGGTCAAAGGAGCAGACAAGGTTCACGGATCAGAGGTCAGATGGAGCAAAGGAGTGGATCAGAGGAGCAGACGAGGTTCAAGGGTCAGAGGTCAGATGAAGCAGAGAGGGTCAGAGGAGCAGACAAGGTTCAGGGGTCAGAGGTCAGAGGTCAGATGGAGCAGAGGAGGGGGTCAGAGGTCAGAGGAGCAGTGGGAGAGTTACACAGTTCTTAAAATGACAGCTGCTTTATTTTGGAGGGTTTGGAGCTGAAGCTGGACTCTTAATGTGAAAGAACCAAATGAAACGGTGATTGTCTGCTCCGACTGTTAAAAGTGCCTCATGAAATAAATAGAATAAATAACAATGTAAAATAATATTAAAGATGTTTTAATGTTTGACCAGATGTGGGGTTTGGCTCCTCCTCCTCCGCTCTTCAAACGCAGCCAGCACTTCAACAACTGACACTTTCCTTATTCTGTTTTTTTTAGAACAGATCTACAAAAGTCAAATCTACAAATGTTTTTTCCCTGACCATTTCTATCGATGACGAGGCCCATTCTCACACTGACATCTGGGAGGGCATCCGGCACGCCACAACATCTGCAGATTAACTAGAGACATTTGACTTGCCCACATCTAATCTGACACTTCAGGGATAGAGGAGGTTAGGAGGGCATCTGACACACAGGGATACAGGAGAATGGGCAGACACCTGACTCATACTGGGGGAGATACCTGCTTCACACAAATTAATGTCAGAATATTACAATTACAAAAAAACAAAACACATCAAACAGAAGTCCCTCGTTTATACAGCTGCAGAATGGAGAGAGGGAGGATGGGGAAGAGAGGGGAGGAGGACAGAAGGAGAGAGAGGGGCGGAAGGAGGAGAGATGTGGGCAAGAACAGACAAACAGAATGAGGGGAGTGAGGAGGAGAGAAGATATAGAGGGGAAGGGAATGTCTCCTTTAAGTGCTGCCATCTGCAGGTGCTTTAGAGGGAAGACAGTTTCTTTAATGCTACACGCCTATATCTCCTACAATGCCCTCTGCGCTCCTGAACTCCATCTCACACAATGCCCCCTGCGCTCCTGAACTCCATCTCACACAATGCCCCCTGCGCTCCTGAACTCCATCTCACACAATGTGCTGTATCTCCCGCAATACCCCTGTGCTCCTGCAGATCGGGGAAAAGGAAACAACCGGTCAGTCTGAGATAACAGCAGTCTGGATGACCGGCAGGAGGAGGAGAGGAGGAAACAAAGTGAAAGAAGGAGGAGGAGGAGCATACCTCAGATCAGTGTCTCAAAACAAAATGAGAAGAGGAGCATGCTTCAGATCAAAGTCTCAAAACAAAGTGAGAAGAGGAGGAGGAGCACACCTCATCCTCAAAACAAAGTGACTTCAATAAAACTTAACACAAACGCCTCCCTCTTCTCACCCCTCTATCGCCCCTTTTCTGACGGGCTTTCTGACCCCTACATCCCGTGATGTATTCCACGCTGACCCGTGTGCTCATTTCAAGCAAACCTATTGAGTCTTTACAATTCTCACGCTGGTTAGCCCCAGGAGCGCCACCCCCTGTCCGGTCCAGTTTACCAAACGCAGAGAGGTAGATTCTGACATTTAACCCTTTCCTTTTGTCCTCCTCTCTGCTGCTCCTCCTCCTCCTCTCTGCTCCTATCTTCTCTTCTCTCCTCCTCCTCCTCTTTCCTCAGAGTCTGAAGACACCGTTATATTCTATGGTTATATCGTTATTATGATGGTTAAAGGGACAGAGACACTTCACTTCAGAGGAAGGGTCCCGTGGGCATGCCCATGTAGTCTGGGGCAGGCACAGCCGGGGACACAGGGGGCAGGGCAGGCACAGGCTGCGGGGCGGGCACAGGGGGCGGGGCGGGCACAGGGGGCGGGGCGCCGCTCCAGTGCACCTTGGCGTGGTGGCGCAGGTTGGACCGTGAAGAGAAGCACCTGTCGCAGTGCTGGCAGGTGAAGGGCTTCTCTCGTGTGTGGATGCGGCGGTGGCACAGGAGCTGTGACGACACACGGAACGCTTTACCGCAGTCAGGGCATAGGTGGCGCCGTGGCTCAGTGTGGATGCGGCGGTGGTTCTTCAGGGACATCAGGTTCTTGAACTGTTTGTGACAGGCGCCGCAGGAGAAGGCGCCCGTCCTGTGGCTGTTCCGGTGGTTGAGGAGCGAGCTGGCGTGGCGATATGAGCGGCCACACTGCTCGCACGCGTATGGACGCTCCGCCCCCTCGACCCCGCGTGCCACAGGGAGGGGACGGGGCCGGCCGTGACTCAGCTCCATGTGTAAGCCGTAGCCAGCGAGCGTGGGGAAGGCGCGGCAGCAGGGGCGGCAGGTGAGGGCGCTCTGGCGCAGGTGCACGCGGCGGTGAGCGTACAGCTGCGATGACACGCGGAACGCTTTACCGCAGTCAGGACACAGATGGCGCCGTGCCTCCGAGTGGATCCGTCTGTGGTTCTTCAGCGCCAGGAGGTTACAGAATGTCTTAGGACACACCCCACACTGGAACACGCCCACGCGATGAGTGTGGCGGTGGTTCAGGAGAGAGCTGGCGTGACGGTATGAGCGGCCGCACTCCTCACACCTGTGGGGAGGGAGGGAAGAGGGACAGAGAGGGGAGCGGAGAAGGGAGAGAGATAGAGGAGAGGGGGAAGAGGGGAAGAAAGAGAGAGAGAGGGGGGGGGGGGGGGGGGGGGGGAGGAGGGACAGAGGGGGAAGAGGGGGAAAAGGGGGGAGAGAACATCGTCAGTATCTGACGCTGACCCCGCTGAAGCTGCTGTTTATTTGTTCTTTCTGGAGATAGAAAAGAGGCCGGTTCATCTGTTTATAAATTTCTACAATATTTTATATTTCTATAATATTTATGGTTACTCAGACTTGTCTTGGCAGATGTATGTCTGTGTAAAGAGCCGTTTGGCCCTGACCTGATGTGTTCATGTATCTCAGGGAGAGATTCATTTCTCCTAGTTTTATTATTATTTAAGATTTGACCAAAAACTGCCTTTTTTGTAGTTTTGGAGTGTTTAACCTTGGGCCTAAACTGTGTGTTGGTGGAGTTTTCTCTTGGTGATGTTGTTAGAGGGATTTTGTTTTACAGCTCACAAGTACGTGTGGATTTTTGGACTTTTCTTTACAAACACTGAAGTAAAAATAAATATTCAGCTGAGGTTCAGGCTTTTTAAACGTGGGAACCATGTTTATTTTTTAGTACACTGTAAAAGCAACACAAACCCAGAAGTAAGTGCCAAAAGCAGCACTCTGATTGGCTGTTGGGCAGTCCACCCCAGTTACACGTTGCTCTCTGAAAAATCTGGTATCCCAGGTTTAAATCTGCCCGTCGCCCCTGTCGCTCCAGTGTGAACCAGGCCTAGGATTCCTCACATACAGGTATATGATCTGAAATCCGGCTCTACGGCCTGGAGAGGGGGAGGAGGGGTCTAGGGAGAGGGAGGAGTCTGGAGAGAGGGAGGAGGAGTCTGGAGAGAGGAAGGAGGGGTCTGGGGAGCAGGGGATGAGAGTCTGGGGAGAGGGAGGAGGGTTCTGGGGAGAGAGGAGGGGTCTGGGGAGCGGGAATAGGGGTCTTTAGGGGTGGGGCAGTGAGCTCCACGGCCCCTACCACCTCTCTCCTCCTCTCTTTCCTCTTTCTTCTCATCCCTCCTCCCTCCCCCACACACAGAGGGCCTTTCTACAGTTTACACAAACTCTTCACACACAGGGAGGGCATCTGACTCTTAATACTTAATAATACTTGAGACTTAACTCTAATTCAATTTGTCCAAACTTCTGAAAAGTCGGCGTTCCGGCAGGCGTAGGGCGCGCTCGCCGGATTGGAGAGCATATACCTGTAATGACAGACCCGTGTTTATCTGAGGGCGTGACACATGAGCAGGTTAAGCAGGGCACTCACGTGTACCGGCACTCCTCTGGCTCGCCGGGTGCTTTTCTCCGGGCATCTTGCCCGTCAGAGGGGGCGGAGCCTGGAGCGGAGATCGCATCACCACAGCGATGCCGTGCCAGCGCTGATCGGCCCTGGAAGCTCTTGCCACAGCTGGGACAGCCGTAGGGCGTGGCACCCTCCTCGTGCACACGGTGATGGTTGCGGAGGAAGCGGGCGAGACGGAAGGCTTTGCCGCACACGTGGCACACGTGTTTCTTGCGTTGCGTGTGGATCCTCATGTGGTTACGAAGCGCCATGTAGTTTGTGTATGGTTTGTCGCAGAAGCTGCATCGGAAGTCGCCCGTCTTGTGCGTGTGTTTGTGGTTGAGCAGAGAGCTGGCATGTTTGTAGGCGCAGTTACACAAGTCACACACATATGGCCGCTCGTCAGAGTCCTCGCTCGGCGCTCGCTCCTCGCGGGGATTGGAGGGGGCGGAGCCTGAGGGCAGGTGTGCCGCGGGGCAGTCGTGGGCGGAGAGTTCATCAGCGGTGGAGAATCCCTCACAGCAGCCATCGCACTCGAAGTCCATAGGCTGGCCCGGGCCCTGTGCCCCCTTACACAGGCCACCCGCAGAGTGGGTGGCAAGCTGGCGCTGGGTGCGGAAGCCTTTGCCACAGTCGGGGCAGTTGTGCTTCTTGTGGGCAAAGTGCAGCCTGAGGTGATTCTTCATGGCGAGGCGGTTGGGGTATGTGGAGTTGCACACATTGCAGTGGTAGTCTCCGATCTTGTGCAGGTTTTTGTGGTTGGCGAGGCTGCCCGCGTGGCGGTACGTCTTCCCGCACTCTTCACAGGAGAACGGCCTCCGACTGCTCTCCACGGCGTCAAACTTCTGCGGCCGTGATGTTCCAGCCGACGAGTACGGCTTCTTAAAGCCCAAGGGGGCAGGGCCTTTAATGGCATCGGCCCTGAGCGCGTGCAGCTGAGAGGGGCCGGCCTGAGGGAAGCGGCCACCGCTCGGAGCCGAGCGCACAAGGCCTTTGGCACGATGCTCCTCATGTAGACGCAGGTGGTTTATCAACTGTTTCTGGATCTTAAAGGCTTTACCACATTCCTCACACTTATGTCTGCGGAGAGAAGAGGAGAGGAAAAAAGGAGGAGAGGAGGGTTAGAACCATATGTCTGCAGAGAGAGGGAGATAAGAATAAGAGGGAGAAAGAGAGAGAAGAGGAGGGTTAGAACCTTATGTTTGCAGAGAGAAGAAGAGAAGAGGAAAGGAGGGTTAGAACCTTAGGTCTGCAGAGAGAAGAAAAGAAGGAAAGGAGGAGTAAAGGGTTAGAACCTTATGTCTGCGGAGAGAGGGAGCGAAGAGGAGACAGGGAGATTAGGAGAGGAGGGTGAGAGCCTTATGTCTGCGGGGAGAAGGAGAGAAGGAGAGCGGGAGAGAGGAGGGATAGAACATTATGTCTGTGGAGAAAGGAGGAGAAGAGGGTTAGAACCTTATGTCTGCAGGGAGAAGGAAAAGAGGAGAGGAGGGTTAGAGCTTTATGTCTGCAGAGGGAGAGGAGGGTTAGAACCTTAGGTCTGCGCCGAGGAGAGAAGGAAAGGAGGGGAGGACCTTATGTTTGTGGACAGAAGGAGAGGAGAGAGGGAGACGAAGGGAGGACATGAAAAATTGGGGTGTGGGTGTTCCACCTGACCCTGAGTGTGGATGAGGGTCATGTGATCCCAAGTGTGGATGGGTGCCACATGACCCCGAGTGTGGACAAGTTCGTACCTCTTGAGGTCAAAGTGCGTCCTCTGGTGGTTCTTTAGCGCGAGCAGGTTGTAGTATCTCTTCTGACACACCAGGCAGCGGAACACACCGGTCTTGTGGGACTTCTTGTGGTTGAGGAGGGAGCAGGGGTGCCTGTAGCCCCGGCCACACTGCTCGCACCTGTGCGGTTTGTCGCTGAGCTCCAGCGGTGCCCGACGGTTCTCGTGAACGCCCCCTGTGGAGTCTTTGCCGTTAAGGCGGCTCTTCCCTGGACACGCATGTGATGCCAGGAGTTGGCGGTCAGAGAAGAACAAGCCGCAGTCCACGCAGGCGCTGCGATGACCTTTGACCTCCCTCTGTGGCCCATGGCTCAGCTGGTGGTTCAACAGGTCCTGTTTACGGCCAAAGCTCTGCCCGCAGGTAGCGCAGATGAGCCTCCAGCCCTGGTCCTGGGGGACGGGGCCCGGAGGGGCGGGGCCTGGGGGTGCAGGGTTGTTGGCGTGACTGCGCAGGTGGCTGCGCAGAGCACGGAGACTGGCATAGTGGTTCCCGCAGACGGAGCACTGGTAAATCTCTCCATCGTCCTCGTCGTCTTTGTCTCCGGGACCAAGCCGCTTCACAGCGCCCGGAGCGAAGCGTGTGGCGTCCTCCTTCAGGCCCACGGGGGGCGGGGCTGAGTAGCTCATGTTGAAGCCATTGGATAAGTTCCCCTGAGGTGCCTGTCGGCTGGAGCACAGGTGCGTCTTTACGTCACTATACACTTGTCCACAGTCCGTACACACCTGTCGCTCACTCTGACGTGGCGGCGCCTGCAGGGGACCTTCAAAGCGCTCGTGAAACTCCAGAGCATCCAGAGCTCCACCCTGAGAGAAGTGAGTCCCGCCCTCCTGCAGAGCCCCACCCTCTGCATAGCTTTGCTCCATGATTGGCTCAGAGCTCAGCCAGTCTCCCTCTGCCCCCGGTGCGTGTGCAGACCGCCCCCTGTGGCTGCGCAGGTGGCTGTGCAGCGCAGCCAGGTGTGGATACTGTTTGCCGCAGACACTGCATTGGTACTGCCCCGTCTGGTGGCAGCGCTTGTGGTTGACGAGACTGCCGGCGTGACGGTAGCTCTTCCCACATTCCCCGCACTTAAACCTGCGTTCGAGGTCGTCAGGGGAGGAGCCCGGAGCTGCGCGCCCACCAGGGGACGCCCCTGAGCTTTGAGAACCGTCGGACATGAGGTCCTGGCCATGGGCGGGGCGCGGATCCGAATGGGTGGGACGGGATTCGTGCGTGAGGTAATGCGCCTTCAGACTGTCCATGTCGGGGTGTGCGGATCCACAGTAGGCGCAGGTGAACACGGCACTATGGGCGGGGCCCATTATGGGGTCGTAGGGTCGTTTGTCGGAAGGCGGGGGTGGCAAGGGCGGCAGGGGCAGAGGGTCCCCGAGGGCGGGCGCATAGCCAGGTGAGCGCACGGTGGCATGAGGCATTAACCCGAAGCTCCGTGCCACACCCGCAGAAGGCGCAGTGTTGTGCAGCAGGAGGTGCTCCTGAAAGTCGCTTTTGTTCGGCAGCGAGATCTGACACAGGTGGCAGAAGCAGTCGCTCTGAGGCCCCGTCCCACCGGCCCCCGAGGCCCCACCCCCTCCACTCACCATGGCAATGGGCTTGTACTTGTGAGAGCGCTCGTGGGTCTGCAGTGCCGCCAGGTTCACAAAGTGTTTGAGGCAGACGCCACACTCGAAGTCACCCTCTTGGTGGCACTTCTTGTGGTTGGCGAGGCTGCCGTGGTGGCGGTACGTGCGATCGCACTGGTCGCACTTAAAAGGCCGGTCCCAGGCGTCCTCAGGCTCGGGCGAGGCGTCCCTGCGGGTCTCGTGCAGGGGGGAAGCGTTATCCCCGCAGCTCAGGCTCAGTCCGAAGTGACGCTCCTCGCTGGGCTCCGCCTCCTCTTCAGCTGGGACACTACTCGGAGACAAAGTATGGATACGTAAGTGGTTTTTCAGAGCGACCGCGTTGGGCAGTGTGCGAGTGCAAACAGGACACTGGAAAGAGCCAACCTCGTGCGTTTTCTTGTGGTTGGCGAGGCTAGCAGCGTGTTTGAAGATGCGCCCGCACTGAGGGCACTGCAGGTCGTCTGGGCACGGCACTTTCACGTGGAGGAGGGGCGAGGGGCACGGTGCCGCGGTATCACGCTCTGCCATGTCCCCCAGGCCAGCGCCAGGGAGGAGCAAAGGTCACAGGGCTCAGCGAGGGGCGGGCATCTGGAGTGAGGTCACGGGGTCACTGCAAAACAAAACATTTATAGAGCGATATTAAAAAGAGGAGCAGTAATGTTACTCTAATGTGAGCAGGTCACATATGTTTAACGTGTGACACTGTGGGTCACTGCGGCTCAGTGGGTAGTCCACTCACCCAGCGATTCCCAAAGTGGAGGTCAGGGTCAGGGGGCACTAAACTGGGGGTTGTGAGATGATTTCAAGACATCATTAAAATGCTGACAGTATGTTATCTAGCATTTAATACAAAACTGTGTTTTTGTTAAATGAGGCCCCTGGGGAGATGCGAGCCCGTGTCAGGGGGCCCACGGTTTCAAATATGAAAGAAAGATGCAACTTAAATAGTTACTTAGTAACTAACTTAGTAATAGATTTTACATGCTTAATGTTTCTGTGGATAAATTTGATTAAAAAAATATTAGAAAAAGAAAATAGAATAATTGTTATTGGCTATAATAGCAAATACAGGAGGTTCTCAAGAGTGTGAGACCACGCTTTGTGGGTACGCAAGAAAAAAAGGTTTAGAACCACGGTTCTAAAGCCTCACTCCGGTTTAGATGTAAACAAGCGTTTACGCGGCGCAGACTGCGCATGTGTGTTTAGCATTTATAAAGTTTTAAATATAAATATATAAATATTAAAGTATATAAATGTATAAATACGCTAAACCTTTGCACGAACGGAGCGCACGGGCCTGACCTTGGTCCGTCTGAGCGGGACAAAGCCCGGCTGCACCCCGAGGAGCAGGCACCTGGTCCGACTGCGGCTCCGCGGTTCTCCCGGTGTTTGGACCGAGGAAACCGAGAGCCAAACCCGGGTCAGCTCCAGCGCTGACCCCTTTAGGTGGACATGAGAGCTGGACACAACTCCCCCGAGACCCCATTTCATACCACGGCTCTCCGTCACAGCCATTTTCTCCCGATGCTAACATGCTAACGGCTACACCCGTGTCTCCGCTCTGTCCCCGCAGAAGCACAGGCCCCGCTCCCCCAAACGAACCCCCATACACGGCCTTTATCCTGTTCTGTGTCCGGCACACCGGGCCTTCAGCCTCTGTGGACCGGGATCGGGGCAGAACCGTGAACACTGCCGAGCTGCGCTAGCCTTTAGCCGCAGCACGGAGCCTCATGAGCGCTGCTTTTCAGGAGCTGCGCTGTGCGGGACAAAGCGGCTGTGTGCGGGGCCGCGGGGCTCCGGGGGGCTCTGCGGGGATCGGTGGAGCTCGGTGGAGCTCGGTGTGAGCGGAGAGGGGCCACAAGGACATCTTAAAGCCGTGCACAGAGGCAGGCGCTCAGGTTAGCTCCTGACCTAGCACCGCGAAGACCCGAGTCTCGCCCGGAGCTACACAAAGATGAGCCGAACACAGCGCGGTGCCCCCGCTGCTCTGGGCCGAATCCCGAGCCTCTCCTGCGGCGCACTTACCGTCCAAGGACCGCTGTGACGTGCGGTGGAGATAGACGTGCAGCTCTCTCGGTTTGTGCGTGGTTATTTAATTTTCGCCCCGTTTTTCCGCACAGAATTCGGGTTCTCGGGTCGTTCCCCCCGCCGCCATTCAACTACATACTTCCTGCCGCTGCCGCGTCCTGCCGCGTCCTGCCGCGCGGGAGGAGCGGTGCGCACCTTGTCGCGTCATTTGCGCAGGATGAGATTTTTTTTCCCCCCCCCAGATCGGTTCATTCACAAAATAAAACCGATTCATCCGGTGTTCACAAAGTGGACCTTGGTCTCCTATTGCCTGCTCCTGTCTGCTCTTCTCTGCTCCTGCCTGCTCTTCTTTGCTCCTGTCTGCTCCTCTTTGCTCCCGTCTGCACCTTTCTGCTCTTGCTTGCTCCTGTCTGCACTTGTCTGCTCCTTTCTGCTAATCTCTTCTTTGCCTGTTCCTGTCTGCTCCTTTCTGCTCTTCTCTGCTCTTCTCTACTCCTGTTTGCACCTGTCTGCTCCTCTCTGCAGACTGCTCCTGTCTGCTCCTGCCTGCTCCTCTCTGCAGACTGTCTGCTCCTCTCTGCAGACTGCTCCTGTCTGCTCCTTTGTGCTCTTCTCTGCTCTTCTCTACTCCTGTTTGCACCTGTCTGCTCCTCTCTGCAGACTGCTCCTGTCTGCTCCTGCCTGCTCCTCTCTGCAGACTCCTCCTGTCTGCTCCTGCCTGCTTCTCTGAGGATGAGATTCTGTTTTGTTCAGATCGATTAAACAAAATTTCACAAAATAAACCAATACATCCGGTGTTCAGAGAGTGTACCTTGTTCTTCTCCTGCCTGCTCCTTTCTGCTCCTCCCTGTTCCTCCCTGTTCCTCCCTGTTCCTTTCTGCTGTTCTTTGCTCCAGCCTGCTCCTCTCTGCTCCTCTCTCCTCCTCTCAGCTTCTGCCTGCTCCTTTCTCCCCTCTCTGGTCCAGCCTGCTCCTTCTTGCTCCTCTCTGCTCCTGCCTGCTCCTCTCTGCTCTTTCACGCTCTGGCCTGCTCCTGTCTGTGCCTATCTGCTCTTGGAGAAGGTTTGTGCAGAGGTCAGACTCGACCATCATCAATGCAAGATCTTGGTGAAAAATTAATGCAACACTGGATGGAAATAAATCTTGTGACAGTGCAGAAGCTTATCGAAACAATGCCACAGTGAATGCGTGCCGTAATCAAAGCTAAAGGCGGTCCAACCAAATATGACCTTTGTTTGGGGTTTTTTTGGTGGCGACTTTTTTTTTTTTTTTTTTTGGCCTGGCAACATATCTGGGTCTGTTTGATCTGCCCAGGACTGAATGTAATCTAACTTAGATAAGATACTATAATTTCCAGTCCCTTCCTTGTCTTTAAGTTTTACATAACGAATAAGTCTAGCTCCTTAGGGATAATAGCTATATTCGAGTTTGACTGGGATCGATTTGACGCCTGTGAAATAGGTTTGTTAGTAATACTGATGTCAAACGAGTTACATGATCTCCAATAATTTCTTTCTTTTCTACATGATATTCTACGTGAAATCTGCACATTAATGTGTTTTAATGCAGAATCTAAGGCGGTGGGTGCCAGTTTTGTCAAAGAGCCTCCTGAGATGCTAGTTATAGGTGTGTAATGACTCACTCATGAGGCCTGTTAGGTGCAGACTCCAGCGTTAGTTTGATATTGTCACTCAACAGCGTTTTCTCTATTTAAGTGAATGCCACCGTGGCAAACAGATTATTACTCTTCCAAATCCACAAAAATTATCCACAAAAGGAATTCCTAAAGCACAACCGCACTAACCCTTCAGCCAGATGTGAAGTTGGCGACTCAGACAAAATTTCATATGTTCGAAACTTGGAGATAGAATTGAACCAGACTTTACTCATTGTTTTCTCGACTTTAGGACCATGTCTACGAGAGATCTGAAGTCATTTTCCAACTCCAACTTGGACTGTTGTAGTTTAGTGTCACTGTAGCCGATGTGCACTATCACAGTGGATATGTCTGCACGATGGGACAGTGGCTTTGCTCCTGCCTCCTCCTCTCTGCTCCTGCCTCCTCCTCTCTGCTCCTGCCTCCTCCTCTCTGCTCCTGCCTCCTCCTTTCTGCTCCTGCCTCCTCCTCTCTGCTCCTGGTCCTCGGCCTCACAGGCTCCTCAAAATGTGCCTTTTAAATCACTTTGGGATTTTGTCTTGAGTTTTCAGATGATCTTAAAACTTTTTAACAGCGTTTGCTAATGTGTGCATTCTGTCTCCATGGTAATTGCTGAACATTCTGCCGAGGAGATAGATAGAACACCCCCAGAGCGATGTCACATCAAAGTATCAGTTGTAAATCTGTCTCTGACCCCATCTGGGAGTATGACATCATCACATTCTATGGTCAGTGAATTGGACCAATCACAACGGAGTAAAGATGAGTGACAAGAGGCCGCTCCATCGGGCTGAGGTGAACATTTTATTTAAATGATCTAAATGATCCCACACATGACAGAAGAGAAGAGATAAACGCGGCGATGATGTCACCGCTAGCACACGTCCAATCAGTTGCTCATATTGACATTACATCGTTACATCATCGACATAAAGATTTATTTCACACACTTCAAATACAATTTTTAAACTCAAAAAGAAAACTGAACTTATTAAAAAACAAACAGATTTATTCTTAACTGTGCTACACTGCAGCTCTAATCCCTCTGGCCCGATCCCTGGTCTAGACCATGGTTCTGGTCTAGTCCCTGGTCCTGGTCTAGTCCCTGGTTTTGGTCTAGTCCCTGGTCTATTCCCTGGTCTAGTCCCTGGTCCTGGTCTAGTCCCTGGCTCTGGTCTATTCCCTGGTCTAGTCCCTGGTCTAGTCCCTGGTCTGGTCCCTGGTCTAGTCCCTGGTCCTGGTCTAGTCCCTGGTCTAGTCCCTGGTGCTGGTCTAGTCCCTGGTCCTGGTCTAGTCCCTGGTCTAGTCCCTGGTCCTGGTCTAGTCCCTGGTCTAGTCCCTGGTGCTGGTCTAGTCCCTGGTCCTGGTCTAGTCCCTGGTCCTGGTCTAGTCCCTGGTCCTGGTCAAGTCCCTGGTCCTGGTCTAGTCCCTGGTCTAGTCCCTGGTCTAGTCCCTGGTCCTGGTCTAGTCCCTGGTCTCTCTTTGCTCCTCGCACCATGAGCTTCCTGTAGGTGCTCTGTTGCTGGCTGGATGAGGCCTGCTCTGACCCTTGGTCCTGGTCTAGTCCCTGGTCCTGGGGAGAGGCCTTGTACAGCTCACACAGCGACCCCTGGAGGAATGGTGCACACACAGCCTCAATCTGGACCGTCACTGATCCGTGCTTCAGTTTGCAACGTGTCACTCTTTTCCCCGATGTCGGAATAATCTGGCATTTCCCCAGAAGGTCATCGTTCCAGCGGTTATCCCGATCCCACACCTCCACCCTGATCGACCTGGAGAGAAAGAGGGGGAGGAGGAGAGGGGGTGTTACCTCCTCAAAAACACACCTGGAGTTGTTTCATTCACACATGTTTAAGTAACACTTTATTATTAGTCTGTCCACATCTCCAAAACTCAAAATGCTTTGTTCCACCTTGTGATGTCATGGAGTGGTAGTTTTCATGTTAACAGCTCCTTTTACCTTTAGTTCAGTAGACATGGGCAATTTCAAGTCTGAAATGATCCAAATGATTCTAGTGAAAATGTTTGGCATTTACAACTCAGTGGAGCACTTCCTGTATTACCACATAATGATATCACAATGTGGGAGTGTTTTCAGTTTGAGAGAAAAACTCAGCTGAAATATGCAGGGTTTGTGTGTTAAACATGTGAATTAAACAAAACACAACTCCAGGTCAGTTTGTGATGAGGAATCATTAGAACAGATTAATTAATTAATTATTTATTTATTTATTTATTTATTTATTTATTTATTTATTTATTTATTTATTTTGTTGTTGTTTTGGTATGTCTTGTACGTCTTGGTGTGTCTTATCACCACTTGTCACTACTGTATATGACTGGTCACCATGTTTGGCTGTCTTGCATTAAATAAATAATAAATAAATAAATAAATAAAAGAATAAAAGAACAGAGATCAGAGAGTAGAGTCATATGGGCATTTTAAAGAGTTTGTGCCCCTCCCCCTGGTGGATAGACTCACGTTCGGGAGATGAGTTTGGCTGAGCCGAGTCGCACCACGAAGTTCCAGATGGGGAAATCGTTGTTCCAGATGACACCAGAGGTGGCGCCCTGGTTCTTGTAGAACACTTTGACGTATCCGTCGGTTTTGGAAAAATAGTCACCATAAAGTCCCTCCGCCCGCACCACCACCACCTTCAGCTGGGCCACGCCCACCTCCTGCGGGCAGCAGTCTGCGTTCACCAGGTTGTGGCCGTGACAGGAGCAGGAGCAGTCCTGAGCCTGAGAACCTGTCTGACAGGGACGGCGGCACTTCAGTGACACGGCGTTCTTCACAATATAACGTTTGATCTCCTCACGCAGACGAGACCGCAGGCTGGGGTTCCCCCTCACCTGCAGAGAGAGGGAGGGCATCTGAGTCAATCTAACATGGGGAGGGCATCTGACACAGAGGGGGAGTATGGGAGGACATCTCACTCACCAGCCGGAACAGGGGGGTCAGCTGGTACTGGACGACCCCGGGCAGCGTCCTGATGGAATTGAGCCACTTCTGAAAGGCCGCAGCGCCATGAGGGTTGAACAGGACTCCGCCCACACTCGAGTCTCCACCCAGGACCTCCACAGTGCGATCAGAGAAGGCGGCGCTAAAGCTGTGACCATGCTTCAACTTCTTCCCTTGGGCTTTACAGAAGCCGGCAGCTGCGCTCACCTGCCCCGGGACAGAGTACAGACTTATGTTATACACAGGTCATTATGACCCACTCGGCTTTCATGCTCCTGGTCCAGTCCTGGTTTAGTCTTGATTTAGTTCTGGCTTAGTCCTGACCCAGTCCTGGTCCAGTCCTGACCCAGTCATGGTTTAGTCCTGGTTTAGTCCTGGTTTAGTCCTGGTTTAGTCCTGGTTTAGTCCTGGTCCAGTCCTGAGTCTAACCTTGACCCCCTTGATTACGGCCTCGGCCTCGACACTCAGACAGTTGCTGATGGTTCTGGTGGTCAGTCGGTTCAGGGAGGCCTGACAGGTGCGCACGGCCGTTAAGGAGCGCACCTGCCCTCCCAGCGTCACATGGCGCAGGTAGTGAGTGCCGTAAAGTGAGATGAAATGTTCAAAGTCTGAGGCATTCTTGGAGGAGTTGGTGAGACGACGAAGAGAGTCCTGGAATTCTTTGGTGAGGGGCGTGTAAGCGTGTACACGGAACCTGAGGGACAGAGTCAATATGTCATTAGAAAATTTTAGTTAAAGAGGAGCTGTTTTGTAAACTGGACTTCTGTGTCTGTCCCATGTTCTAACACTGTTCATCACCCAGTATAAAGAGGGTTAACGTGTCACCCATGTCTGAGTAATCTAGAGATCCCTCCCAGGCCCTGTTCAAACCCTCCTTACAGTTAGCAGTACGAGCCTGTACAAGTCTCCGCCCACCAGCTTGGCAGCAAAGCCTCTCATTTTCTCTTTAAGACTCTGGAAAAAGTAAAAAAATACTTGAACTTTCTCCAGACTCTGTGTTTGATCAAACTTGTGCTTCTGTTTCTTTGATTTAAGTCGTGTCCAAATGTTCCACTGATTCTTTAATTCTGTCAAAAACACTCCAGTGTTCAGAATACTCACCTGGAGTACTCACGTGTAGTACTTGTGTGTTATTCATGTAGTACTCACGTGTAGTATTTGTGTAGTATTCACGTGTTGTACTTGTCCAGTACTCCTGTAACACTCACATGTTGTACTTGTCCAGTACTCCTCTAATACTCACGTGTAGTATTTGTGTAGTACTCCTGTAGTACTATTCACGTGTTGTATTTGTCCAGTACTCCTGTAGTACTCATGTGTACTAGTTGTGTAGTCTTCCTGTAATAAGAGTGTAGTACTCACATGTTGTATTTGTCCAGTACTTCTGTAATACTCACGTGCACTATTTGTGTAGTACTCCTGTAGTACTACTCACGTGTAGTATTTGTGTAGTATTTGTGAAGTATTCCTGTAGTACTCACATGTACTATTTGTGCAGTACTCCTGTAGTAGTCTTGCAGTACTCACGTGTAGTAGGTGCAGCCGACCTTGTGGCTCATGAAGGAGAACTTGTCTGATTTACTGTGGCTCTGAGCGAATGACGACGAAGACGAGTGAGATCCTCCCAAAGACACCTGTGCCACAGCAGGTAACCCCAACCCCACCTAAGACAGGACGGACCGGGTTAGACGGGGTATAGTCCTGGTCCAGTCCTGGTCCAGTCCTGGTTTAGTCCTGGTTTAGTTCTCTTACCTTCCAGGACGCAGACAGACTCTTGCTTGTCTGTTGCAGCACAGACTGAGTCGAGGATAATACCTGAGAGCTCAGACTGCGACGACATCGTACCTGCAGCAAGGCATGATGGGAAACATGAGAGGGGAGAGCAGAGAGAGGACAAAAACACAGAGAGGAGGTGAGAGAGGAGGAGAGGAGAGAGGAGGAGAGGACAGAGGGGAGGTGAGAGAGAGAAGAGGAGAGCAGAGAGAGCAGAGGGAAGGAAAGAGAGGAGAAAGAAGAGAGAGATGTGGTGAGTGAGGAGGAGAGGAGAAAGAGAGGAGGAAGAGGAGATGACAGAAAGGAAGTGAGAGAGAAAAGAGGAGGGCAGAGAGAGTAGAGGAAAGGAAAGAGGAGGAGAAAGAAGAGAGAACAGAGAGAGATGGTGAGTGAGGAGGAGAGGAGAAAGAGAGGAGGAGGAGAGGACAGAGAGGAGGTGAGAGAGAGGAGAGCAGAGGAAAGGAGAGAGGTGGTGAGAGGAGAGGAGAAAGTGAGGAGAAAGAGAGGAGGAGGAGAGAGAGAAGAGGAGAGCAGAGAGAGCAGAGGAAAGAAGAGAGAGGTCGTGAGAGAAGAGGAGAGGAGAAAGAGGAGGGGGACAAAGGAGGAGAGGAGAGAGAGAGGAGGAAAGGAGAGAGGAGGTGAGAGAGGAGAAGAGCAGAGAAAGAGGAGAGGAGAGAGAGGATGAGGTGAGAGAGAAGAGAGCAGAGGAGAGGAGAGAGAAGGGAGGAGAGAGAAAGGAGATGAGAGAAAAGGAAACAGGAGAGAGGAGAAGAGAGGAGGAGATAGGAGAGAGATGAGGAGAGGAGAAAGAGAGGAGGAGAGGAAAGAGAGAGGAGGAGACAGGCGAGAGAGGATGAGAGAAGAGAGAAAGATGTGAGAGAGGAGGAGAGGAAGAGAGGGGAAGAGAGAGAGGAGGTGAGACACAATAGCGGAGAGGAGTAGAGAAAACGAAGGAGAGGAGGAGAGAGAGGAGAGAGGAGGTGAGAGAGGAGGAGACAGGAGAGAGAGGAGCAGAGAGAGGTGAAGAGGAGAAAGAAAGGAGGAGAGAGAGAGGAGGTGAGAGGAGGTGAGAGGAGGAGAGAAGAAAGACAGAGGAGGTGAGAGAGGAGGAGAGAGAGGTGAAGAGGAGAGAGAAAGGAGGAGAGAGAGAAGATGAGAGAAGGAGAGAGGAGGTGAGAGAGGAGGAGAGGAGGTGAGAAAGGAGGAGAGGAGGAAAGGAGAGAGAAGGAGAGAGATGAGGAGAGGAGAGAGAAGAAGAAAGATGAGGAGAGGACAGAGAGGAGGTGAGAGATGAGGAGAGCAGAGAGAAGAGGAGAGGAGCAGAGAGAGGAAAGAGAGAAGGAGAGGAGAGAGAGAGGGGAGAGAGGAGGAGGAGGCGTACCTGGATCTTCCAGTCTCTCACAGAGGCTGGCAGCATCTGAGTCTGAAAAACAAACAACAATTTCACAAAAAACCCACAAATATCAGAAATCTTTCTTTAGACAATATACTTTATACAATAATAGTACTTCCTTTTCTATTCCCATGTGTCTTTATATCTGTGTAATCCCTCAGTGTCCAGTAGGTTCATGGTGGTAAATGGATGTACACTACTCTGTGTGTCTGATACTTATTCTGATACAGCTCAAGATATTTAAGTATCGATACTTTTATAGTGTGCCCTGTGTGTGGGGGGAGTACTCTGGTCGAGGGCATACCCTTTTGAATGAGTACCCTGCTGGAGAAGTACTCTGGTTGGGGGAGTACCCTGTCGGGGGAGTTCTCCGATTGGGGGAGTACCTTGTTGGGGCACTTCTCTGGTCGGGGGGGGACCATGTTGGGGGAGCTTTCTGGTCGGGCGAATACTCTGTTTGGGGAGTACTCTGTTGGTGGAGTACTCTGATTATGGGAGTACTTGGGTCGAGGGAGTTCTCGGGCGAGTACCTTGTTGGAGAATTTTGGTTGGGGGAGTACTCTGGTTGTGAGAGTGCTTTAGCTGGGCTTGGGGGAGTACCCTGTCGGGGAATACCTTGTTGAGAAGTTTGTTGTGGCACAAGGTACAGTTGCCGCTCTCTCCTCCGGTCATAAACGTCTGGACGTCGATCACAGTGCTCCCAGTGGTCTTCAGGCGTACTACATCAAACCCCTCCCCCACGAGGTTATGACCCGGGACGAACGGGACGCCATGGCACTCAGTGTAAGAGGTCACATGACACGAGGAGGCGACCAATGACACACAGCTGCACAGAAGGGAGAGGGAGAGGAGCAACGCCATCCTGAGGAGAAAGGGAGAAAGTGAGAGGAAAAGAGAGGGAGGAGGTGAGAGGAGGTGAGAGGGAGGAGAGAGAGAAGAAGAAGAGAAGGAGGAGGTGAGAGGAGGAGGAGAAAGGAGGAGAGAGAGGGAGGAGGTAAGAGGAGGTGAAGGGAGGAGAGAGAAGAAGAAGAAGAGAAGGAGGAGGTGAGAGGAGGAGGAGAAAG
>JAIEZT010000019.1:5722165-5797165 GCA_019594935.1 Periophthalmus modestus | reverse complement strand
GGAGCCCAAAGAAGCGAAGGGCCCCGAGCCGCAGGACGTGGAAATGCCCGAGGAAGAGGCACCTCCTGCGGCCACAGCGGGAGAACAGGACGGCCTCACTCTGGAGGGTAAGAGCCGAGACATACAACCTCTAACACGGTCTCGCTCTGGAGGGCCTGAACGGACCGAACCAGGCCACAGCGGGCTGTCTCATCACAGCTGCATCTGACAGCCGGCAGCATGTTAGCATGTTAGCTATAGTGCTAATAAACAAAACCTCACACTAGCGGCTCCTAAGAGCTTCAGATCGAGATAGAGTCTTATTTAAACAGAACAGAAGCCTCCGAACCCCCGGGACAGTTCGGGTCTAGTTTGGACCTTATAACCCTGTTTTTGGTACAGTTTTGTGGATGTTTGTGACGGGGAATATTCGCGGAGTCACGAAGCTAAGTGTAGATGCTAGCTCCTGTGCACTAAGCTTTTGTTTTGTTTAATTTTTTTTTAATTAATAAAGGTTTTACGTTTTTTTTTTAAAGGTTTACAACATTTGTGGCAAAGTAGAAAAGTGCCACAATTAATAGTCAGAACAGGCAAAGTATTACATAGGAATGCAGATTAGGAAAAGATTAAATTAATAATTACATAATAATACAAAATCTTAAGAAAGGAAAATAACAAACTATATAATCATATCTACACATCTATTTTCAATACTAGGGGTTGTCCATAAGGTTTAGATCATCTATTACATTTTTAAGTTTTATAGCATCTTTCGTTTTCATAAAGCTTACAGATGAGAAAAAAAAGACAAAGTTCTTTATGAAATGTGATAAGGAATTTACAAAGATTATATTTAAAATCATTTCATTTTTTGACATGCATAAGAGTACCAAAAATTATGTCCTTGCTGTTAAAGTCTCTTAAATTAGGAATCCTATGGAAAAGCCAGTAGTGTATATCATCCCAAAAGGCTTTAAAAAGCATACATTCAATTTTTATTTTTTTTTAAATTCAGTATTTACATCACTGAAAGAACAACAATTGTCTTCTATCCCAAAACGAAGTTTCAAATGGATTGTACGTATTTTCTTCTTTTCCTGAGATGAAAACAATTGAGATGGAATTTGGATTTGAAATATAGGAGAAAAGAGCATTACGAAAGAATTGTCTAATTTTACAATTTGGAAGTTTGACGGTTGAAATGTTGAACCCATCTATCGTAAGCTTAGGAAGAGTGGGATATCTACTGTCAGGATTATGAACTAGGAAGTAGATGGTGTTCTAAACATTTTGAGGGATGGCCTTAGTGATTTTATTACATTACATTCTATGTCATATTCTCTTGAGAATTTATCAAACGACATAAGATTATCATTGTCATTCAATAACTGCATCAGGGACCAAATACCCTTTTCAGACCACTTTTGTGCAAAAAAGGATTTGTTTCTAACAGTTATGAATTGGCAATTCCATAGGGGCATACTGTGTGAACTAGAGTTGTGCCTATAAATTAGTCTCCAGTATAAAAGCACTTGCTGATGAAAAGCGAAGCGTTGAATGGGTACTTTTTTGACACTGAAGTCACAGCTGAGAAGCAATTGTAAACCTCCTAAATTTGAATTTTTTTTAACAGGAATAATAAACCAAAGAATATTTAGATTTAAAAAAAAAAAAGATCCAAGCTAATTTGTTTTCAGAGGCTCAAATTCGACAGCTTGCAAACCTCCATCTTCATACTTCTTGATTAAATTGTCTTGTTTGATATAGTGTGGTTTAGATCCCTGTAGTACTTTGTAAACATAAAGTGGTCTGGGCTCTTGTCTCCGGTCTGGACTATGGTCTCTGGTCTAACCCCGGCCTCTTGTGATGCAGATATCAAAGAGCACGTGCGTCAGATCGAGAAAGCAGTTCAGGGGAAGGAGCCTCGTTTTGTCCTCCGCGCCCTCAGAGCTCTGCCCTCCATCAGCCGCCGACTCAACGCCAACGTGCTACACAAAACCATCTCCGGCTTCTACACCAGCAACGCTAGTGCCAAGGACTACTTGCTGGCCTTCCTGGAGGAGGTAGGGCATCTGAAACACACTCAGGAAGAGGAAGGGCATCTGACTCACGTAAGCAGAGGAAGGGCATCTGACTCAGGCAGGCAGAGGAAGGGCATCTGATGCACCTGCAGACAGGGGAGGGCATCTGGGGGGGTGGAAGGTGTCTCACTCTCGCAGAAGGTCATCTGACTTTTTGTGTGTTTCAGCCCATGGAGATGTCGGAGGGGGATGTTCACTTCAGACCTCGCACAGGGAAGGCTGCGTCTGCTCCTCTGCTCCCCGAGGTCGAAGCCTATCTTCAACTTCTAGTGGTGATCCACCTCTGCACTACCAAGAACTACAGCCAGGTCTGCGCCCCCCGCCCCGCTCTGCTCCCCGCGCCCCGCTCTGCGCCCCCGCTCTGCGCCCCGCTCTGCGCCCCGCTCTGCGCCCGCTCTGCGCCCCGCTCTGCGCCCCGCTCTGCGCCCCGCTCTGCGCCCCGCTCTGCGCCCCCTTGTATTTGCACCTCTTTTATAACTTTTTTTGTGTTCTCAGTCCCGCTCTCAGTCCCGCTCTCAGTCCCGCTCTCAGTCCCGCTCTCAGTCCCGCTCTCAGTCCCGCTCTCAGTCCCGCTCTCAGTCCCGCTCTCAGTCCCGCTCTCAGTCCCGCTCTCAGTCCCGCTCTCAGTCCCGCTCTCAGTCCCGCTCTCAGTCCCGCTCTCAGTCCCGCTCTCAGTCCCCGCTCTCAGTCCCGCTCTCAGTCCCGCTCAGTCCTGCTCTCTCTCTGTCCAGGCTCAGAAGGTTTCTGATGACCTGATGCAGAAGATTTGCTCAAAGAACCGCAGAGCTCTGGACCTGGTTGCCGCCAAGTGTTTCTACTACCATGCCCGAGTCTATGAGTACCTCCAGCAACTGCACACCATACGCAGGTTGTTTTAGCGTCCTCCACACACTCCTCTGCACCTCCACCCTCAGACATGACACTGCGGTTTGTTTTTTTAGTTTCCTTCACACACGCCTCCGCACCTCCACCCTCAGACATGACACTGATGGGCAGGCTGTGCTATTGAACCTTCTCCTGAGGAACTACCTGGAGTTTAACCTGTACGACCAAGCAGAGAAGCTGGTTTCCAAGTCTGTGTTCCCCGAAGTGGCCAACAACAACGAGTGGGCCCGCTACCTCTACTACACAGGTACTACCAATTATGGATGCACCAATCCAGTTTTTCGGTTTTGATTTTGATTGCTGTTAAGTCTCTGCTGATCCCCAATGCGGACCGGTGCAGCGCGGTATCGACCGATGCCAGAGCCTGGAGCATTTTTTCCGTTTAACACAGTGTTTGGTAAAATGATCCAAATGTGTTTTGTAGCTGTGTTTTTACTGATGCAGCTACAATCACTGCTTCTAATTATGAGTGTGACAGATGTCAGTATAAATCCCAGAGTTGGAATTGAATGGGCCAATTCTACCATTACATGTAGTACTACTACTATTAACGCACTTGTACTTCCAGGGCGTATCAAGGCCATCCAGTTGGAGTATTCTGAGGCACGGCGTACTCTGACTAATGCTCTGAGGAAGGCTCCACAGCACACGGCCGTGGGATTCAAACAGACGGTATGACCTTTAACCTGACCTCTAACCCCAATCCTAACCGAACACTATGAGGAAGGTGAGATTTAATGCTTAAGGTGAGGTTTAATGCTTTTTAGGTTTAACTAAGAGTTAATATAGAGGAGTTTGGTTTTCTTTAGATCTGGCTCAGTCCCCGGTTTAGTCCTGGTTCTAACCCTGGTCCCAACCCTGGTCTTGTCCTCAGGTCCATAAACTTCTGATCGTGGTGGAACTGTTGTTGGGGGAGATCCCAGACCGACTGCAGTTCAGACAACCATCCCTCAAGAGGTCGCTGCACCCGTACTTCCTCCTCACACAGGGTAAGAACTGAGACCAGGACCAGACCAAGACCAGCCCAGGACATGGTCAGATGGACTTAGACAGAATATTTGGTTTGTCTCTGCTGTGATGCGATATTCAGGTCCTCACGAGATGGATTTTTAAAAAAGTCCGTCTCTTCGCATTGTTACAAGGATAAACGATGGAAAATTGGAAAAGTCTACGTATTGGTGATCGGGTCGACCTGTGACCTGGGTCAGATTCATTGAGAAGTAAAGCAGATGCAGGTGGGTTGGGTCCTACCGCTCCTCCGCTCTAACTTAACATGACCTAATAGTCCACATAATAAGGCTCACCTAGAGCCTGTTCTGGAGCTCTGATGAACAAACGAGGACACAGTGTTCACATGTCACACAAACAGGACAAGTTTATCAAAGCAACTGGCACCAGACGAAACCTGTGAGAGAAGAGGGAAAAGTGTGTGTTGTTCTGTGCACACGGAGCAGACACAGCACAGTTTGTATCTTCACATTGGAACTACACAAATGACGCTCCAGCTTGAACGAGGCACTTCACTGGTCATACAGGCCTCATACAAAGCCCCTGACCTGGACGGGAACGTCCAGAGCAGGTGAATGGCCAGTGCCCTATGTGTGATTTTGCGTTCACACCGCAGTGTCAGGGTCGAGTTTACACGCACAGTCTATGGTGGACATGCTCAAAGCCGCCCTGCCTTTTTGCGGTGCACTTTTAAGTGTCAGAGCGGCGCGAATCTGGCGTTGACTTGGTTCGTCTCGACCGTTCACGCGTTGGATGCTCTGTTCGTGTGCCCAAAGCGTCAGATGCTGTAGATGAAAAGGCTGAACTTTTGGTGTTTGACACGTTGCATCAACCAATCAGAGACTACACTCCAGTGATGTAGTAACTTCATTAAAGTAGAAAGACATCAGACACAAACTAGCGGCAACTTAATTGTACTGGGCGCACCGGCTAGCATAAAGGCTAGTCATGGACCTAGCACGCTGCCGCCAAGCCGGTCACCTTAGTTCAGGGGTCCCCAACCTTTTTTGCACCACGGACCGGAATAATTTTGGTTTTATTTTCACAAACCGGCCATCTACGTGTGGCAGATAAATATGGCAAAAATAAGTTGAGTGCATAAAAATACAACTCATATTTTAAATAGTTCTCCTGGTGTTGTCTGTTAAATTTATCTTTCCTTTTCTTGGAGGTCGTAGGCTCCTCTTCTGGCTCCTCAGTTTGGCCTTTTCCCCTTTGCACAAAAGCTCTCCAAAGACTTTTGTTTTGGCTCATTTTCACGAGCTTGTGGCTCCACTTTTGGTCGACATGTCTGATGTTATACATGATACGTCACCGTGGAGACAAGAGCAGATCTAGCACAGGTATAATAAACTCGCCGTTATATCAAATGGATTTCTGTGGTGATTTCCTATCAGGATTTTCATTATATATCTACGGACGAGCTTATGTGTCATGAGGGATGGGCGAAAGTTACGTCGGAGAAAATTGGGAACGCTGATAAATTATTTACTGCTTTTGTGCGGCCCGGTAGCAAATGTGTAACGGGCCGCACTGCCACACTGAGAATCACTGCCTTTAGTTGATGCGCTTTATTTAATAGATACACCAAAGCCACTTCCTCACCTGGTCTGCCATCGTTCACGAAGAGACAAAACAAAACATCCAAAGGCACTCGCAGTCTGGATGCCCTGGACACGTCAACCATGTTTTTCTAATGTGCACAGGTCCTATTCTAGTGATGGACGTGGTCTGGAGGCTCTTTATCTCACAGTTCTTTGTAATTTTTTTTTTTTCTGTTAACCCCCCCCCACACTTTCTTGTATCCCCCTGCCTCCTTCTCCCTCTCCCTCCTTCTGTCTTTCCCTCTTTCTCGCTCTCCTTCTTCCTCTCCTTCTCTTTCTCCCTCAGCGGTGCGTACTGGAAACTTGTCCAAGTTTAACCAGGTGCTGGAGCAGTTTGGAGAAAAGTTCCAAACAGATGGAACCTACACCCTGATCATCCGCCTGAGACACAACGTCATCAAGACAGGTACTTCTACTAATGTATGTGTACTACTACTACTACTGCAAATACTACTACTACATACTACACCCTGATCATCCGCTTTAGACACAACATCATCAAGACAGGTACTGCTACTAATGTATGTGTACTACTACTGCTACTGCTACTACCACTACTACTACTACTATTACTACTACACACTACACCCCGATCATCCACCTGAGACACAACGTCAAGAGAGGTACTGCTACTAATGTGTACTACTACTGCAAAACTACTACTACTACAACACACTACACCCGCATCATCCACCTGAGACACGTCATCAACCAAATACTACTACAGCTACTACTACACTATTACACTTATTACAATATTACTCTATTACTACTACTGATGCTGCTGCTACTGAAGATTCAGTTGTAGTCCCCCTGGTGTGTCCTGTTGTCCTGATGTCTCCTGGTGTCTGTTTTGTCTCAAAGTGCAGAAGTATACCTGAGAACAGGTTTACCCCCACGTTTACACCAGACCTGGGGAGAGATTTAAAGTACAATGAAATAAAAGGGGCCAAGTATTGACCCATGAGGCACACCAACAGAGATGTCCAGAAGGGGGCGATCTGACACTCTCCTTAGGTGCAGACTGTTTTTTGAATGTAGATATTTAATCCTAAAGCTTGTGCTGATAACGATATAAAATGTAAAGTTTGAGGCTTATAATTTCTGCAGCACAATGTTTAAACTACAGAAGAGATATAACTCATGATTTATATATAAACTTGCACATAGAGGTCTGAACTCTACATGATCCGTTATAAAGCTACAGAGCCATCTCGTTTAGACTCGCCTCCGGTTACCACGTGTAAAATCACACGTCATGCGTATGTTTGTGTGTGCATGTCTGTCTCTGATCCCTGCTCTAACCTTGAAGCAGTTTATTTCCCGCATCATTGTAGGGACCGTGGGATTAAAACTTTAATTACTAAAGGTCAATATCATCCAACAGGTATTGGTGCTTTTGGCCAATAGCAGTGGATTACATTAGGAGTGCACCGATATGAGACGTTAGTTTGTTTAGTGTCACATTTAGAACATTTTTGGGTCTAATCTGCTGTAGCCTGTGTCCATCCTCATTTGTCTCAGGTGTGTGTATGATCAGCCTCTCACCTGTCGTCCTCTTTTGTCCCGTCTATCTCATTGTCTCATGTTTTGTCTTATTGTCTTTATATCGTCTCCTTGTCTCTTGTCTACTTGTCTCCCTGTCGGATGCATTGTCTCATCGTCTTCTCTCTCTCTTCAGGTGTTCGTATGATCAGCCTGTCCTACTCGAGGATCTCTTTGAGCGATATTGCCCTCAAACTGCAACTTGACAGTCCAGAAGATGCAGAGTTCATCGTGGCCAAGGTACAGGGACAGGGGAGGGGGACTGAACAGTGAAGGGGGGAGACTGACCCAGATCTAACCCTGTGTGTTTAGGCGATCCGAGACGGTGTGATCGAGGCCAGTATAAACCATGAGAAAGGCTTTGTTCAGTCCAAAGAGACGATGGACATCTATGGCACCAGAGAACCCCAGCTCGCATTCCACCAACGCATCTCCTTCTGCCTGGACATACACAACATGTCTGTGAAGGTGAGAAGGCCCTCATCATGTCCCCCATGTGTCTGTGATGGTGAGGTTTTGTTCAGACCTGGACCTGGACGAAAGACCTGGTCTTCAGCTTTTTATGAACTGCTAAGACCCAAATTTCTCAGTATTTCTGACTGAAGAGACAAAAGCCAAGCTGTGCTCTGGCTCTGGTGTCACGGTTCGTTTCGGTTTGACTTCAGTCTCTGTCAGGACAGGATTTGTTGCGTTCAGGCGGAATTTGGACTTGTACATGACGGATTGAACAATTGTTTTTGGGGTCAGTATTTCTCATGCGACTTTTTCTTTGCTTAACAGGGAAAGGCCGAGTTATGTTTGTTCTGATTTCTGTTTTAGCTGTAGGGGGTGGAGTAGATGACTTGTATGACTCACTAGATTCTTTAGACTTGTTACTGAAGTGTTGACTTCTCATGTTCATGTTTGACTGTTGAGCATTTAGAACAGTTTTTTTGGGGGTTTTGTCTCACAGGCTTAAATTAGTTTCAGGATTATCATTTACTGTCCATATTTTTTGGTAGCGTTATATTTGCTTCACAGTGTGTCATCATGTCAGGCCTATTTTCAACCTGTATCTGAGCAGACAGTGCCACCCTGTGTCCAAACAGGGAAGTGACAAAGACGCTTCACATGTTTGATCCTTTGACAGACCAGTAAGATCGAATACTGTACGACCTCTGACCCCAAACCCACAGAGAGCTCAGGCAGCAGTACCAGGCTCACACTGCAGAGGGCTCACTGTTTGTTTTGTGTTTCAGGCCATGAGATTCCCCCCCAAAGCCTACAACAAGGACCTGGAATCTGCTGAGGTATGGGAGGGCATCTGGGGCCACGGGGAAGGGCATCTGACACACATGGTCATAGAGGAGTGTGGGAGGGCATCTGACTTACTATGGTGTGTTACAGGAGCGGAGGGAGAGGGAGCAGCAGGACCTGGAGTTTGCCAAAGAGATGGCTGAAGATGATGATGACAGTTTCCCCTGAGTCCTGGTCCTGTCCCTGGTCCAGATTCTCAACCTGGAGTTCCTTCTGAGTTTTGCGTGTTCTGACCTGTTGCTGTAAAAGTCTAATAAACACATGCCTTTGTCTAAGTCATTTTGGGTCATTCTAAACTTTTCACTTTGGTTAGAATGATTTAGTTATGAAATAAAAATGACACATTTGATTCATAACAGAGTTCCTCATACAGGTTCAGACCAGCTCCAGGCGCAGTTAGTGAGGATTAGTGAGTAGATCCGTCAGAAACAGGAGTCTTTCACTTTGGCTCTGTTTGGCCCTTTTTTAAGTCACACCCACCTTCCTTAGGACATAAACTCACAAAAACAGCTGTAAAATCATCAGAGATTCATATTTTTCTGACTTTTGGAATAAATTCACAGTCGCCTCTGATCAAATACCCACATGTATTTAACCCTTTGAGTTGAAGTTTGAAAACTAAGATTCCACATGTAGTGGAAAAATTACTCTTAAGATCTTCCATGAACTGAAGCCAGATCATAGGAACAGCTTTATAACAGACTAAGTGTATGCATATGAGGATATACTTGTATAGTATTTATACAAGTATAACAAACTATATAGCAGGCTATATACAGGTATAACAGACTTTGTAAGTATATATAAGTATGTGTCTGAGGAAGACTGAAGTTTGACTAAAGCCTTAAGATGTGAAGACAGTCATTCAAAGTGTGAAGAGACAAAGACATACAGAGAGTGAAAAGAGAGATACATACAGAGAGAGACTTACAGAAAGTGATAAAAGAGAGAGTGAAAAGAGATACATACAGAGAGTGACGAGAGAAAGAGACATACAGAGTGTGACGAGAGAGACAGAGTGAAGAAAGAGACATACAGAGAGTGATGAAAGAGAGAGACATACAGAGAGTGATGAAAGAGAGAGAGACATACAGAGAGTGAAGAGAGAGAAGAGATACATACAGAGTGAGAGGGGGAGAAAGAGGAGGTCTGGGACAGGTCCAGACAGTCTCTGCTTTATCCGGTTTTTCCGGGTTTATCCAGGGGCCAGAGCCCGGAGTTTTTCATATTTCCAAACTGCAGAGTCTCCATCCTCAGGAGCCTTCACCTCATCTTCCTCGTCTTTTTCCTGCTCCTCCTCTTTCTCCAGTAGAGAAAGTAGTAGAAGCAGTAAAAGTATTAGTAGTAGTAATAGTAGTAGTAGTAGTAGCAGTAGCAGCTTGAGTATTAGTAGGAGTATTAGTAGTAGTATTAGTAGTTGAAGTAGTAGTTGCAGTAGTAGTAATAGTAGTAGTAGCAGCAGCAGCAGAAGTTATAGTAATAGTAGCAGTAATAGTAGCAGTTGGAGTATTAGTAGTAGTAGTAGTAGTAGTAGTAGTAGTAGTAGTAGCAGTTGCAGTAGTGGTAGCAGTTGGAGTAGTAGTAGTTGGAGTAGTAGTAGTAGCAGTAGTAGTAGTAGTAGCAGTATTATTATTCAAACACTTTAAGTATGCTTGTACAAAATACAAAATCCAGGATGGACTCGCACCACCACCACTACAAGAATTCATTAAACAAAAACCTCCCACTGACAGGACCAGGGCGATTTCGAGAGGTGACTGTGAGGTTCCTCATAGACGTACCACCTTCGCACAGTCAGTCCTCTCAGACAGAGGCTGTAACATCTGGAATAACATCCCTCACACAATAAGAGAATCCTCTACGTATAACACCTTTAAAACTCACCTTAAACAATGGCTCAAATCTAATCAACACTGCTCCCACTAGAGCTGTTCAGACTCATGGTACATGATACATATATGTATGTAGCATTACCATGACTGTCTGAACAGACTCATATTGTACTGCTGTTGTGCGGTACATACATACACGTATGTGGGCACTGCATACATGTACCCTGCAATCTCTGCTGTTACTGTTTTTTACTGTCATTAATATGTAAATATGTGAATGTTGTAGGACCTGAGGACCGGTGATGTGCAGTCAGTTGAGGCAGTGCCTCACCTGTCATCACAGAGAAAAAATAAATGAAATAGTTTTATTTATCCAATGATTTGTACTATAAAGTTATTTTCTATATAACTTTTCAATTTTATTCTTTTTTTAAATGCAAAATCGCTAAATTTTTACGTTTACCGTCGAAATCCTGAGAAAAGACGCGCGGTGAGGCGTGCCTCACCACGCGCTGACTGTGCTGTAGCGAAGCTGCTGCTTTAACCCTTTAAGGGCTGAGCACATTACAGCGGCTGTGAAAAGGCGCCGGGTGAGGCGGGCTTCACCAGTTACCCTGCCTCATTTTAGGGGGCGCTCGTGAGCCCAGGGATTCTTGTAACTCCCGCAGAATAGGGGCCGCAAACTACAATTTTGAGTTAGCAAATCAACTTTAACAATTCACTCATTTCTTCGTGTCTGGCCCTTAAATGGAGGAAGATTGCATATTAAAGCTCAAACAGTTTTCTAAACTGGACTTTTGGTTGAAGCAGGAGGTTATAATTAAAGGACCGAGACCAACGCTAAAGGAGCTAAATGGTTTGATCCAGACACAGGACTAAAGACTCGCTCTTTTCAAACAGAGACGTACAAAATGGTAAGAAATTTAATTACTTCAATCCACTGAAAATTGGGGAACCAGAATAAGGATAAAAACAATACAAAATCAGTTTGCTTTTTATTTCATACTATTAAATCAGTGGTTCTTAACCTGGGCTCGATCGAACCCTCGGGGTTCGGTGAGTCAGTCTCAGGGGTTCAGCGGAGGTCAAGACACACATCCGACTCATATGATTCATGATGAGACGCTTGTCCGTCACTGGCTGCAGGTTCACGCTGCTTGGCCAGTCTGTGCTGCAGAGAATTTAGTGACTCAGTATCAACTTGTGACTGTCGTGAAGGTACGTTGTGTGATTTCTTTTTTAACTCTATAGCGTCAGATTCTGTCACCGCCAATAGACTCTAGGACTGCGAGCGTCTCCAGACGCCATGTCCCAGTTCGACAAATGCACCTTTGATGTGTTTATCGAAGTACCGCCCGACTTAAATGCCCCGTTCGAACGGCACATTTAAGTCGGGCGGGTACTTCGACCCGCACTTTGGACAGTTCATCGAAGGTGCATTTGTCGTATTGATGCCGTGTCTCAGTTCGTCAAATGCACCGCTCGATGTGCTGTTCTCGCGGCATGAGACACAGAACAGACTTTGCTGTGAAAATGACATGAGGGTGGCACAAGGTGAAGCCGCATTTCTGAACTAGTTTCAAAGGCAACAGCAGAAGTCACACTGACACCTGGTTTATATGTTTGTAAATCTGATTGTGAGAACATCAGTGCCTCACCAGCCATGAACCTCACTGCACGTCACTGCTGAGGACACTCTGTAAACTCCAGTGTCTTGGTCGTCTCTGAGCGGCAGGAGATGACTAACACATGTGGACTGAACTGGTTTTAAACTAAACTAAGTTATTTATTAGAATACTACAGCACTTTAAAATTACTGCAAGCACTTTAGGCACATACGCACTTTACAAATAGGCACTTTAGACCACATGAGTGTGAATTTTTTGGGGTCCGTGGAGTTGTTTGATTGTTGTTTGTTGTTTTTGTTCTCCTGTGTCTTGTCCCGTTTTAGATGTTGAGGGACTGCGAATGAAAAATAGCTGTGCAGCTAAGTTCAGCACATTTACACGTGTATTTTTTTTACTGGTGTTTATTAATGTGTGTTGTCCCTTTTCAAACAAACAAATTAATTAATTAATTAATTAGTAGTAGTAGTAGAAGTTGTTGGGAAGGAGTTTCTTCCTTTTTAGAGGAGCTTCCAGAGCTTTTACTCTGAGAGGTTCTGTCTGTAGAACCTGGACCTAAAGGGACTCAACCTACACTACACTCATGTTACACACTGTCTGTACAACGTCATTAAGAGAAACACCTTAAACACCTTAAACAAAGTGTTTAAAGTGCCTCTCGTCTCAGGTCTGTGAAGAGTATATCAACAGTGTATAGAGAGTATATGGACAGTGTATAGAGAGTATATGGACAGTGTATAGAGAGTATATCAACAGTGTATAGAGAGTATATGGACAGTGTATAGAGAGTATATGGACAGTGTATAGAGAATATATGGACAGTGTACGTATAGAGAGTATGTGGAGAGTATTGTAAGGTATTTTCTAACAATGCAATACTACATCAGATGCAGAGTAGGGTGGGGTACTACAAGGACTGTGGCCAATAAGATAACACCTGTGATCTGGTCTTGTGATTAAAACCACTTCTTATCTGTAGCCCCTATTCAAGGACTGTGTGACCCCCACTCTGAGAGGGTCAGAAAACAATGACATTGTTTGACTTAAAAACACACATTGTTTGATGTTAAACCAATCACATTGTTTGATTTTGCCTAAAGGTTTCTTAATGTGTAACAGCAGGCTGACCAGAAGAAGACCCACCTCACACACACACACACCCACCTCACACACACACACACACACACACACACACACACACACACACACACACACACACACACACACACACACACACACACACTGACTGAGTTCAGCATGGCCAATCAAGAGGCCTACCTTCAGCCACCTCCCTCTATTTAAGAAGATTGGGGACACCTGTCCGGGGCGGCTGGTCTGAGGTGGCCCGTATGCCACTTCATTTGTTTATGTGTGTCTCTTTTGTTCTAGTCACCTTTCCTAGTGTTTGTCCTCCTCTCTTCTCCTCTCTTTCCTAGTGTTTGTCCTCCTCTCTTCTCCTCTTTCCTAGTGTTTGTCCTCCTCTCTTCTCCTCTTTCATAGTGTTTGTCCTCCTCTCTTCTCCTCTTTCCTAGTGTTTGTCCTCCTCTCTTCTCCTCTTTCATAGTGTTTGTCCTCCTCTCTTCTCCTCTTTCATAGTTGTTTCTCCTCCTCTCTTCTCCTCTTTCCTAGTGTTTGTCCTCCTCTCTTCTCCTCTTTCCTAGTGTTTGTCCTCCTCTCTCTCTCTTCTCTCTTTCATAGTGTTTGTCCTCCTCTCTTCTCCTCTCTTTCATAGTGTTTGTTCTCCTCTCTTCTCCTCTTTCCTAGTGTTTGTCCTCCTCTCTTCTCCTCTCTTTCATAGTGTTTGTCCTCCTCTCCTCTCTTCTCCTCTTTTTCATAGTGTTTGTCCTCCTCTCTTCTCCTCTCTTTTCATAGTGTTTGTCCTCCTCTCTTCTCCTCTCTTTCCTAGTGTTTGTCCTCCTCTCTTCTCCTCTTTTCATAGTGTTTGTCCTCCTCTCTTCTCCTCTCTTTCCTAGTGTGTTTGTCTCCTCTCTTCTCCTCTCTTTCCTAGTGTTTGTCCTCCTCTCTCTTCTCCTCTCATTCATAGTGTTTGTCCTCCTCCTCTTCTCCTCTCTTTCCTAGTGTTTGTCCTCCTCCTCTCTTCTCCTCTTTCCTAGTGTTTGTCCTCCTCTCTTCTCCTCTCTTTCATAGTGTTTGTCCTCCTCTCTTCTCCTCTCTTTCATAGTGTTTGTCCTCCTCTCTTCTCCTCTCTTTCATAGTGTTTGTCCTCCTCTCTTCTCCTCTCTTTCATAGTGTTTGTCCTCCTCTCTTCTCCTCTCTTTCATAGTGTTTGTCCTCCTCTCTTCTCCTCTCATTCATAGTGTTTGTCCTCCTCTCTTCTCCTCTCTTTCCTAGTGTTTGTCCTCCTCTCTTCTCCTCTTTCATAGTGTTTTGTCCTCCTCTCTTCTCCTCTTTCCTAGTGTGTTTGTCCTCCTCTCTTCTCTTCTCCTCTTTCATAGTGTTTGTCCTCCTCTCTTTCTCCTCTTTCCTAGTGTTTGTCCTCCTCTCTTCTCTCTTTCCTCCTCCTCTCTTCTCCTCTTTCATAGTGTTTGTCCTCCTCTCTTCTCCTCTCTTTCATAGTGTTTTGTCCTCCTCTCTTCTCCTCTTTCCTAGTGTTTGTCCTCCTCTCTTCTCCTCTTTCCTAGTGTTTGTCCTCCTCTCTCTCCTCTTTCCTAGTGTTTGTCCTCCTCTCTTCTCCCTCTTTCCTAGTGTTTGTCCTCCTCTCTTCTCCTCTTTCCTAGTGTTTGTCCTCCTCTCTTCTCTCTCTCTTTCATAGTGTTTGTCCTCCTCTCTTCTCCTCTCTTTCCTAGTGTTTGTCCTCCTCTCTTCTCCTCTTTTCATAGTGTTTGTCCTCCTCTCTTCTCCTCTTTCATAGTGTTTGTCCTCCTCTCTTCTCCTCTTTCCTAGTGTTTGTCCTCCTCTCTTCTCCTCTTTCATAGTGTTTGTCCTCCTCTCTTCTCCTCTTTCATAGTGTTTTTGTCCTCCTCTCTTCTCCTCTTTCCTAGTGTTTGTCCTCCCTCTCTCTCTCTCTTTCCTAGTGTTTGTCCTCCTCTCTTTCATAGTGTTTGTCCTCCTCTCTTCTCCTCTCTTTCATAGTGTTTTTTTTCCTCCTCTCTCTCCTCTCTTTCCTAGTGTTTGTCCTCCTCTCTTCTCCTCTCTTTCATAGTGTTTTGTCCTCCTCTCTTCTCCTCTTTCATAGTGTTTGTCCTCCTCTCTTCTCCTCTCATTCATAGTGTTTGTCCTCCTCTCTTCTCCTCTCTTTTCCTAGTGTTTGTCCTCCTCTCTTCTCCTCTCATTCATAGTGTTTGTCCTCCTCTCTCTTCTCCTCTCTTTCCTAGTGTTTGTCCTCCTCTCTCTCTTCTCCTCTTTCCTAGTGTTTGTGTATATCCTCTCTTCTCCTCTTTCATAGTGTTTGTCCTCCTACTCTTCTCCTCTTTCCTAGTGTTTGTCCTCCTCTCTTCTCCTCTCCTAGTGTTTGTCCTCCCATCTCTTTCTTTTCAGTGTTTGTCCTCCTCTCTTCTCCTCTCTTTCCTAGTGTTTGTCCTCCTCTCTTCTCCTCTTTCATAGTGTTTGTCCTCCTCTCTTCTCCTCTCTTTCCTAGTGTTTGTCCTCCTCTCTTCTCCTCTTTCATAGTGTTTGTCCTCCTCTCTTCTCCTCTTTCCTAGTGTTTGTCCTCCTCTCTTCTCCTCTCTTTCATAGTGTTTGTCCTCCTCTCTCTCTCCTCTCTTTCCTAGTGTTTGTCCTCCTCTCTTCTCCTCTTTCATAGTGTTTTGTCCTCCTCTCTTCTCCTCTCTTTCCTAGTGTTTGTCCTCCTCTCTTCTCCTCTCTTTCATAGTGTTTGTTCTCCTCTCTTCTCCTCTTTCCTAGTGTTTGTCCTCCTCTCTTCTCCTCTCTTTCATAGTGTTGTCCTCCTCTCTTCTCCTCTCTTTCATAGTGTTTGTCCTCCTCTCTTCTCCTCTCATTCATAGTGTTTGTCCTCCTCTCTTGTCCCTCTCTTTCCTAGTGTTTGTCCTCCTCTCTTCTCCTCTCATTCATAGTGTTTGTCCTCCTCTCTTCTCCTCTTTCCTAGTGTTTGTCCTCCTCCTCTCTTCTCCTCTTTCCTAGTGTTTGTCCTCCTCTCTTCTCCTCTCTTTCATAGTGTTTGTCCTCCTCTCTTCTCCTCTCTTTCATAGTGTTTGTCCTCCTCCTCTCTTCTCCTCTCTTTCATAGTGTTTGTCCTCCTCTCTTCTCCTCTCTTTCATAGTGTTTGTCCTCCTCTCTTCTCCTCTCTTTCATAGTGTTTGTCCTCCTCTCTTCTCCTCTCTTTCATAGTGTTTGTCCTCCTCTCTTCTCCTCTCTTTCATAGTGTTTGTCCTCCTCTCTTCTCCTCTCTTTCCTAGTGTTTGTCCTCCTCTTTCTTGTGGAATGACCTCAATAAGCTTCTTGAGTGAACACTGTGGTCAGGACACAAGAGGAAAGACTGTGTTTTTCTGGCTCAGGGGAAAGACATGGGTCTATCAGTCGGTCAGAGCCTCACAAGTAAATCTGCAGCTGATGGAGGTACCATCAACACTAACGATGGAGGTACCATCAACACTAACGATGGAGGTACCATCAACACTAACGATGGAGGTACCATCAACACTAACGATGGAGGTACCATCAACACTAACGATGGAGGTACCATCAACACTAACGATGGAGGTACCATCAACACTAACGATGGAGGTACCATCAACACTAACGATGGAGGTACCAGAACGTCATTCTCACCTGAGGGAGTCTGCACGTTCTGTGTAGGAATGTTCCATGTGACTTCATCAGCTGAACATGAGATAGAGACATTTAGTTTCCAGAACAACTCCCATTAAAGAAAGTGGAAAGTGGGACTGTGTGACTCCAAAGAAATGGACCCGCTGGACCCTCAGGGTTGTGATCGTAGAACGCATACAACACCGGCACAAAAGACAGATCAGAGAGGGAGAGCAGGTGGGAGAACAGGAAGAGGGAGAGAGAAGGAGGAGAATAGGCTGTGGGTGAGAGAAGCAGCAGTGTCGTAACGTCAGGCAGGAGGGACAAAAAGACAGAACTTGGGGAAGTTTTAACTGTTTATTTACAAAGTGCAAGGTGCAAAATGATGGTAGATCAAACGGTGAGTCAGGAGCGAGGTGTTTGCTGTGGTCCAAGGGTAAAGCGGGAGTTGCAGAGTCTGAGACGGGACAGACAGTACCTGTAGAGAAGAGCCAGGTCGGAGGTGGGAGAGCTGAGCTGGTCCAGGGAGCGGGAGCTTGTAAGGAGCAAAAGTATTCAGTTTAGCAAAGTCAAAAAGCGAGAAAAACATGAACGGAGCCAAGCAAGGAGGACCACAGAGACACGCGGACAATCTGGAGCCGAGTGTCAGGTCCTGGCTCCTCTTATCCTCCTGGGTGCGGCTGATTGTGAATTAGCTCCAGGTGTGAACTGGAGGAGCCAAGATCTCCGCCCCAGCTCCAGGCCCAGACACATGGGAGGGGAAAAAGACCAAAAAAAGGCAGGATAGACAGGGACCGTGACAAGAAAATGGGGAGGAACAGAAGGAGGAGAACAGGAGGAGGAGAACAGGAGGAGGAGAACAGGAGCAGCAGTTGGGGAGGAACAGAAGCAGGAAAACAGGAGCAGGAGAACAGAAGCAGGAGAACAGGAGGAGGAGAACAGGTGCAGCAGTTGGGGAGGAACAGGAGGAGGAGAACAGGAGGAGGAGAACAGGAGCAGCAGTTGGGGAGGAACAGAAGCAGGAAAACAGGAGGAGAACAGGAGGAGGAGAACAGGAGCAGCAGTTGTGGAGGAACAGAAGCAGGAAAACAGGAGGAGGAGAACAGGAGGAGGACTACAGGAGCAGCAGTTGGGGAGGAACAGAAGCAGGAAAACAGGAGGAGAACAGGAGGAGGAGAACAGGAGCAGCAGTTGGGGAGGAACAGAAGCAGGAAAACAGGAGGAGGAGAACAGGAGCAGCAGTTGTGGAGGAACAGAAGCAGGAAAACAGGAGGAGAACAGGAGGAGGAGAACAGGAGCAGCAGTTGGGGAGGAACAGAAGCAGGAAAACAGGAGGAGGAGAACAGGAGCAGCAGTTGGGGAGGAACAGAAGCAGGAAAACAGGAGGAGGAGAACAGGAGGAGGACTACAGGAGCAGCAGTTGGGGAGGAACAGAAGCAGGAAAACAGGGAGGAGGAGAACAGGAGGAGGAGAACAGGAGCAGCAGTTGGGGAGGAACAGAAGCAGGAAAACAGGAGGAGGAGAACAGAAGGAGGAGAACAGGAGCAGCAGTTGGGGAGGAACAGCTGCCATCACTCCTGTTTTGCTGTTAAACCTGTGCCCTAATGTTTTTAACAGTGTGAGTAAAGTATAAACGTCATGACATGACACTTGTCCTCCTTGTTCTGGAGGAAGTGCATGATGTCTCATGTCCTAAGGAGGAGACTCATCTCCTGAAGTGGAGGCTCATATCCTGAAGAGGAGGCTCATGTCCTGAAGAGGAGGCTCATGTCCTGAAGAGGAGGCTCATATCCTGAAGAGGAGGCTCATGTCCTGAAGAGGAGGCTCATATCCTGAAGAGGAGGCTCATGTCCTGAAGAGGAGGCTCATATCCTAAAGAGGAGACTCATATCCTGAAGAGGAGGCGCTTGCCCTGAAGAGGAGGCTCATATCCTGAAGAGGAGGCTCGTGTCCTGAAGAGGAGGCTCATGTCCTGAAGAGGAGGCTCATGTCCTGAAGAGGAGACTCATATCCTGAAGAGGAGGCGCTTGCCCTGAAGAGGAGGCTCATATCCTGAAGAGGAGGCTCGTGTCCTGAAGAGGAGGCTTATATCCTGAAGAGGAGGCTCATGTCCTGAAGAGGAGGCTCATATCCTAAAGAGGAGACTCATATCCTGAAGAGGAGGCGCTTGCCCTGAAGAGGAGGCTCATATCCTGAAGAGGAGGCTCGTGTCCTGAAGAGGAGGCTCATGTCCTGAAGAGGAGGCTCATATCCTGAAGAGGAGGCTCATGTCCTGAAGAGGAGGCTCATATCCTGAAGAGGAGGCTCGTGTCCTGAAGAGGAGGCTCATGTCCTGAAGAGGAGACTCATATCCTGAAGAGGAGGCGCTTGCCCTGAAGAGGAGGCTCATGTCCTGAAGAGGAGGCTCATATCCTAAAGAGGAGACTCATATCCTGAAGAGGAGGCGCTTGCCCTGAAGAGGAGGCTCATATCCTGAAGAGGAGGCTCATGTCCTGAAGAGGAGGCTCATATCCTGAAGAGGAGGCTCATATCCTGAAGAGGAGGCGCTTGCCCTGAAGAGGAGACTCATATCCTGAAGAGGAGGCTCATGTCCTGAAGAGGAGACTCATATCCTGAAGAGGAGGCTCATGTCCTGAAGAGGAGGCTCATATCCTGAAGAGGAGGCTCATATCCTGAAGAGGAGGCTCATGTTCTGAAGAGGAGGCTCATGTCCTGAAGAGGAGGCTCATGTCCTGAAGAGGAGGCCCCTGTCCTTGTGTTGTTGGATTCCTGTGATTCCTACCAAACAGAAAAAAAAATCTAACTCTGATATTTGACTCCTCCATTTCACTTTGACTCTTACTTACAGAAGGAGAACAGGAAGAAGACAACAGCAGGACAACATAAGGAGGAGAACAGGAGAACAGGAGGAGAAAGAGAGAGCAGGAGGAGGTGAACAGGAAGAGAGAGAGAGAAGGAGGAGAACAGGTTGGGGGCGAGAGAGCAGGAGAAAGGAGAGAGGAGGAGGGAGAGCAGGAGGAGGTGAACAGGAAGGGCGAGAGAGGAGGAGAATAGGAGAAAGGAGACCAGGAGAAGGAGAATAGTAGGATGGAGAACAGGAGATTAGAGAACAGGAATAAGGAAAGAGGAGGAGGAGAACAGGAGGAAGGAGAACAGAGAAAAGGAGGAGGAGAACAGGAGCAGCAGTTGGGGAGGAACAGGAGGAGGAGAACAGGAGCAGTAAAAGTACTGATACTGCAGTACCACAGTAAAAGTACTGATACTGCAGTAGCCGCTGTTCTGGAGGAAGTGCGTGATGTGGTTTTGTGCTGATGGTGAAATGTGGGACAGCGCTGACTCAGATCAACTACTTCTGCTAAAGTACTTCTGTCTGTGTACTATTACTGCATAGTACTATAAACACACAGTATACTACAACAACACAGTACTACAGAAACATGTACTGCAGCAATAAAGCTGTCCAAAAGCCAGGACTGAACCAGGACTAAGCCAGGACTTCGCAGGCCTAAGCAGGTTCCGTGCGGGCCCCAGTCCTCGCACCTGGGCACACCTGGTCCTGCTCGCGGTGCACTGTGGGAGTTAGAGTCCCTGTCCTTCGTGACGCACAGTGACGCAGGTGAAATCGCGGGTTTTCGTAGATGAGTCGCGTGTGAGTCGGAATGGAAACCCCGCCACGCGCCTCGAATAAAAACCCCACGAGCCCAATGGAAGCGCGAGCCTGCACACGGACACGCGCACCGAGATATGAGCACGAGCACAGGTGAGCGCGCACGCACAGACGCACTTCTGTCACGTATTTCACACTTCTGCGCCTGTCCTCTGTCCCGGGACTGGACCATGTCTGGACCAGGACTGAACCAGGTCTAAACCAGGTCTCGGCCTGGTTCTGGTGAGTCCAAAACCTTCTCAGAGCCTCGTTTCCTTGTTTCCTTCTTTCTTTTCCTCATGTGCTTGTTTTATCTCCTCGCGACGCTGTGGAATGACTGGAATCCACGGACACGTCGCGTGTCCTCTGCGCGTGCATGGATGATAAAGCGTTGTTCTTATTATCAGAATGTGTATATAAACGTTTATTTTTACAAACCTGCTATTTTTATAAACGTGTTTTCGTGCTGCGTCACAGAGCGCGAGCGCAAAGACGAACTCTTTGAAAACTTTAGATTTGAACTTAAGATTAAGAGCGTGTGTGGGATCTGTGTGTATACATGTATGAAGTGTATATACAACATGTATGAAGTGTATATACAACATGTATGAAGTGTATATACAACATGTATGAAGTGTATATACAACATGTATGAAGTGTATATACAACATGTATGAAGTGTATATACAACATGTATGAAGTGTATATACAGCATGTATGAAGTGTATATACAACATGTATGAAGTGTATATACAACATGTATGAAGTGTGTATACAGCATGTATGAAGTGTATATACAACATGTATGAAGTGTATATACAACATGTATGAAGTGTATATACAACATGTATGAAGTGTATATACAACATGTATGAAGTGTGTATACAGCATGTATGAAGTGTGTATACAACATGTATGAAGTGTGTATACAACATGTATGAAGTGTATATACAGCATGTATGAAGTGTATATACAACATGTATGAAGTGTGTATACAGCATGTATGAAGTGTGTATACAGCATGTATGAAGTGTATATACAGCATGTATGAAGTGTATATACAGCATGTATGAAGTGTATATACAGCATGTATGAAGTGTGTATACAGCATGTATGAAGTGTGTATACAGCATGTATGAAGTGTGTATACAGCATGTATGAAGTGTGTATACAACATGTATGAAGTGTATATACAGCATGTATGAAGTGTGTATACAACATGTATTAAGTGTATATACAGCATGTATGAAGTGTGTATACAACATGTATGAAGTGTATATACAGCATGTATGAAGTGTGTATACAACATGTATGAAGTGTATATACAACATGTATGAAGTGTATATACAACATGTGTGTGTGTGTGTGTATATGTGTATATATATATATAATTTGATGTTGTATAATTTTAGCAGTAGTAGTAGTAACACTACTCTCTCCTGCAGTACCCCTCCTCCTCCTCATGGTGGCCCTGGCTCACTCCGCCCCCCTTGGAACTCCTCAGACCTCAGACTGGACTCAGGCCCTGGTTCGGTCTCAGAGTCTGGTCCAAAAGATCCTTCAGAGTCTGGTTCAGATCCATGCCCAAACCGTGAGATCACCTGGACTCACCTTTGACCCTTCAGGCCATGCACCTGAGTTGCACCTGATGATGTCACAGCTGCAGATCCCGACTCCTCCAGTCCTCAAGCCATTGTCACCCTCCTTCACCCAGGTGAGTACGAAAGCCGGCTTAGATCTAGTTTAGTCCTGGTTTAGACCCAGTTTAGAATTGGTTCTGGTCTGGTTTATTCCGGTTATAGTCCTAGTTTAGACCCAGTTTAGACCCAGTTTAGACCCAGTGCTGGTCTGGGTTTGTCCTGTTATAGTCCTGGTTTAGACCCAGTTTAGACCCAGTTCTGGTCTGGTTTCAGGAGGACTGTGTGCGGCGGATGTGGGAGGGGCTGGAGCAGCAGCAGAGGATTGTGGGAGAGCTGTCTTCCAAACTGAGCACACTCAGTGACCTCCATGCTGACCTCTGTGACCTCAAGGGTCAGACAGCTGCGGTGAGTCCTACCTCCTATATACCTAACACTTACATCCTTCCCTAATAATGTTGCTTAACTGTTTCATCTCTGTAACCCTGCTCTAATGTGATGAAATGCTCCACACTGGGACTTTAGCCCTGCTCTAATGTGATGAAATGTTCCACACTGGGACTTTAGCCCTGTTCTACTGTGGGGAAAAGGCCCACTGCGGAACAACGCACTGTTACACCTGGTGACATCATCAGGTGAGCGTGTAAACTGAAGGTCAAATGTCATGTTTCAGATGATGTCAGCGATGGGCGTGGTCAGCTCCTCTCCGGTCGAATCAGAGAGCAGCATTGTGATCCATCTCAACGGAGACTACGAGACAGAGGTGGCGGTGCACCTGATGCTAACCACTCTGCGAACCTTCTGCCAAGACCTGAGACGCAGCCTCCGCGCGCTCGGCTCACAACCGGTCTAAGATCTGGACCGGGTCTGGACCAGTCCAGAACCGCGTTTGTGTACACTACGTGTGTGTGTGTATATTTATTCAAATCAAAGTTTTATTTATAAATTATTTATTTATTTATGTAAACGTTTATTTTAATAAAGTAATTTTGTACAAAACACATTTTTTCTCTGAATGCCCTCCCGTCTGTTTGATACTCAGTAAAAACATTCCTCCGGATGCCCTCCCATCAGCCTCAGTAAAAACATTCCTCCAGATGCCCTCCAATCAGCCTCAGTAAAAACATTCCTCCAGATGCCCTCCAATCAGCCTCAGTAAAAACATTCCTCCAGATGCCCTCCAATCAGCCTCAGTAAAAACATTCAAATCAAACTCTGATCCAGATGTTTCATTTCAGTGAAATAAAAACACAAGACTTTCAAAATAAAAGACACCTTATAAAACTCCCACCACAATAAAAGACTTTTATTTCATACAAAGGTCAGTCACCACAAAACAACAGGAAATGAGGAGGAGGAGAAAGAGGAGAGAGGAGGAAGAGAAGAGGAAGGGGAGGAGGAAGAGGATAGAGGAGGAGAGGAAGAGAGGACATAAAGGAGGGGAGGAGACATGGAGGAAGAAAACAAGGAAACAAGGGGAGGAGGTCAAAAGGTTGTGTTTGTTTCTCTAGAAAATGCAGCTCTTGTCACAGCACTGGTCTAAACCAGGTCTAGACCAGGCCTAAACCAGGTCTAGACCAGGTGTCTTAGTAAATTTTCCCCCAAAAAAGTTCATTTAAAAAGCTTTTCCCAAAGTTTATTATGTTCTCGTAGTGTCCTTAACATATGTCCTTTCCTAAGGCCTCGTCTCCTCTCGTAAGGCCTTGTGTCTTTTCCTAAGGCCTTGTGTCTTTTCCTAAGGCCTCGTGTCTTTTCATAAGGCCTCGTGTCTTTTCCTAAGGCCTCGTGTCTTTTCCTAAGGCCTCGTGTCTTTTCATAAGGCCTCGTGTCTTTTCATAAGGCCTCGTGTCTTTTCCTAAGGCCTCGTGTCTTTTCCTAAGGCCTCGTGTCTTTTCATAAGGCCTCGTGTCTTTTCTTTTCCTAAGGCTCGTGTCTTTTCCTAAGGCCTCGTGTCTTTTCCTAAGGCCTCGTGTCTTTCATAAGGCCTCGTGTCTTTTCATAAGGCCTCGTGTCTTTTCCTAAGGCCTCGTGTCTTTTCCTAAGGCCTTGTGTCTTTTCCTAAGGCCTCCTTTCCTTTTGATTCCAGTGAAGTTCTTTTTGTGGTTAAAGTCTGAAGTTCTTTTTGTTGTTTTATTCTGAAGGCTCTGAAGTCCAGGTGCTTTCATTATGAAGGGGAAAAAGGACATTTATTTTAAAAGAGGAAGGAGACATCCACAGTGACCCTCAGCAGAAGAGACCACAGTTATTTTATTTAAAAGGAGAGGCATTAGTAGGGAATAGGTCTGGGCTTTTATTATGAAATGGGAAACATGGCAATGTCACAATGAGGCGGGAGTCCGGCCCCACCCCCGGCAGCAGTGCTACGATCTGGCTCTGGAACACCATGTGACCGACAGGCTGGACTTTTACTGTGGCGGGGTGTCGTTGTCTTATTGTGGTGGGGTGTTGTAGTCGTACTGTGACAGGGTGATAGTTTTGTCTTATTGTGGCCGGGTGTCGTAATCTTATTGTGGCGGGGTGTTGTAGTCTTATTGTGATAGGGTGATAGTTTTGTCTTATTGTGGTGGGGTGCTGTAGTCCTTGTTTGGTGGGGTGATGGTGTAGTCTTAGTTTGGTGGGGTGATGGTGTAGTCTTAGTTTGGTGGGGTGATGGTGTAGTCTTTTTGTAGCGAGGTGTTGGTGTAGTCTATTGTGGTTAGATGTCGTAGCCTTATTGTGGCAGGATGTCGTGGTCTTATTGTGGCGGGGTGTTGTAGTCTTATTGTGATAGGGTGATAGTTTTGTCTTATTGTGGTGGGGTGCTGTAGTCTTTGTTTGGTGGGGTGATTGTGTAGTCTTTGTTTGGTGGGGTGATGGTGTAGTCTTAGTTTGGTGGGGTGATGGTGTAGTCTTTGTTTGGTGAGGTGATGGTGTAGTCTTTGTTTGGTGGGGTGATGGTGTAGTCTTTTTGTAGCGAGGTGTTGGTGTAGTCTATTGTGGTTAGATGTCGTAGCCTTATTGTGGCTGGATGTCGTAGCCTTATTGTGGCGGGGTGACGCTGTAGTCTTAATGTGGCAGGGTTAAGCTGTGGTCTTATTGTGGCGGGGTGAACATGTCCGGCCCCTCCCTCAGTAGCAGTTCAATGATCTGGCTCTGGAACACCATGTGCACCGTGAGGTTAGACTCCACCTGTGGGCGGAGCAATGTCGGCCCGAAGACGATCGCCAAACTCTGACATGACATTCGGTTCTGCTCGCCGTGCTCCACCACCCTGAAAGTACACAAAGTACACACAATACTACTATTACCCCTCTATAGTACTATAGTAGAAGTAGTACTTCAGAAGTACTTCAGCAGTACTTCAGAAGTACTCCAGTGGAAAAGGAGGCTATACTATCATAATATTATCTATAAATTATACACTAAAAATGTAATGGATAATGACCACTGTGATAAAGCCCTGATAAAATAATGTGTGGCATCAGTATTGGTACTCAGTATTGCCAAGTACTCAAAATGAAGTACTCGTTTCGGAAAAAGTGGTATTGGTGCAACCCTAGTTTGTGTTTTGAAGATGCAGGTGGATGACCGATTGTGGCCCACAGTCCAGATGACCTAGTAGTATTTGTAGTAGTATTTGTAGTAGTATTCATAGTACTGACCTGTGCAGGTGTCTGAAGAGCAGCTCCATGGTGCTGTGGTTTGGCAGAGGAAGAATCTGAACCAGGTCTTTAATGTAGGAGACCCTCTGAGAGTACTGCGGTAACTCTGAAATACAATACACAAAGAAGTACTACTACTACTACCACCACTACTGGCAAAGTGATTTTAACTTTTCAATAGAGGCAACAAATGGAAATTAACCTTTGGCTATAATCTGGTGTGCAAAGCATGCATAAATGCTACTATTACTATGCTGACTACTACTACATCCCCTGAGAGTACTATGGTTAATCTGAAATATATAAGGTACTATTACTACCACCACTATTATTATCTGAAATACACAGGGGTATAAGAGGGCATCTGACACAAAGTGTTACAGGAGGATGGGAAAGCATCTGGCTTACGGATGGCGGCGATGAATTTGTCGTAGGAGCTGAAGGGAAACAGAGGCTCCGGTAACTCTCGGAAAAAAAGCTTCAGCGCTCCGGTCACGACGTGGACCTCTGTGATGTCCCCATCCTCCAAGTCCAACTGCTCCTCTGCAACGTGTTCACAGAAAGTCCACAGAGTATCCACAGAGAGTCCACAGAGACCCAGCAGGGTCCACAGAGTAAACAGAGACTTGACTGAGTCAAGAGAGAGTCCACAGCAACCACAGAGAGTCAAGAGAGAGTCCACAGAAACCACAGAGTCAAGAGAGTCCACAGAACCCACAGAGTCAAGAGAGAGTCCACAGAACCCACAGAGTCAAGAGAGAGTCCACAGAACCCACAGAGAGTCGAGCAGGGTCCACAGAGACTCCACAGAGAGTCCACAAAGAGTCCACAGATTCCAGAGAGTCCACACAGATAAGCGTCCACAGGGTCCAGAGTCCACAGAGTCAAGAGGGAGCCAACAGAGAGCCAACAGAGAGTCCACAAAGTTAAGTGAGAGTCAAGAGTGCCCACAGAGTCAAGAGAGAGTCTACAGAGTCAAGAGAGAGTCCACAGACTCCACAGAGAGTTCACAAAGAGTCCACAGAGACTCCAGAGTCAAACGAGAATCAAGAGAGTCCACAGAGAGCCCACAGAGTCCAGAGAGAGTTCACAGAGTCAAAAGAAAGTCAAGAAAGAGTCCCAGTCGAGTTCAAAGTCCAGAAAGACAAACAGACAGTCTACAGAGTCCACAGAGTCAAGAGAGAGTCCACATGGTCCACAGAGAGTCCACATGGTCCACAGAGAGTCCACAGACTCAAGAGAGAGTCCACAGGGTCCAGAGTCCAGAGAGTCAAACGAGAGTCAAGAAAGAATCCACAGAGTCAAAAGGGAATCAAAGAGAGTCCACAGAGAACCCACAACGAGTCCACAGAGTCAAAAGGGAATCAAGAGTGAGTCCACAGAGAACCCACAGAGTCCATAGGGTCAAGAGAAAGTCAAGAAAGAGTCCACGTCAAATTAAAAGTCCACAGAGTCCACCAGGCACTCTACAGAATTCACAGAGTCAAGACAGAGCCCATAGAGCCTACAGAGAGTCAAGAAGCGTCCACAGAGTCACAAGAGAGTCCACAGAGACTCCACAGAGTCAACAGAGTCCACAGAGAGTCCACAAAGACTCCACAGAGAGTGCTCAGAGACTCCACAGAGTCCGCAGAGAGTCAAGCGTCCAGAGTCAAGAAAGTCCTCAGAGAATCCACAAAATCAAAAGTCCAGAGTCAAACGAGAGCCCAGAGTCAAGAGAGCTTCAAAAAAGAGTTACAGAGTCAAGAGAATCAAGAAAGAGTCTACAGAGTGTACACTGAGAGTCCAGAGTTGACAGAGTCCACAGAGACTTCAGAGTAAACAGATACTCCACAGAGTCAAGAGAGTCCAGAGTCAAGAGAATCAACAAAGAGTCCACAGAGATCCAACAGAGCCAAGAGAGTCCACAGAGAGTCTACAGAGTCAAGAAAGAGTCCACAGAGTCAAGAGAAAATCAACAGAGACGCCACAGAGAGCGCATAGATTCAAGAAAGATTTCAGACTTCACAGAGTACACAGAGACTCCACAGAGTCCACACAGTTCACACAGAGAGTCCACAGAGTCAAGAGAGTCCGCAAAGAGTCCACAGGGTCAAGAGAGAGCCCACAGAGAGTCCACACACATGTACAGGTGTCCTGCATCCGTCTCTTACCGTGGTCAGCCTTATATCTCAGTTTCTGGATGACCGCCAGGTTGCCGGACACACGGTAGATCCCGTCGGTGTCAAGGCCGCGGCGCTCAACAAAGCGGACGCACTTTTGGACAAAGCGTGGGACAGTGGAGTTCTCGCGGTGACAGAGTGTGTCTAGGTGACACCCGAATACTGCGTCTATGAGGTCAAGGGTCAAAGGTCACGGATAAGTACACTGCACAAGTACTGCCACTACTACTACTAGAACTACTACTACTACTACAACTACAACTAGTAGTAGGAGTACTATAGTACCTCGTATGTATCCCTTCTCTTTGACGCTCTGCAGTGTGGGACGTCTCTGGAGGAATCGTCGGAGTTTATGTCGAACTCGCCTCTGCTCCGGATCTGAACGAGACGCTGAAAGAACAAGAGGTTCAGACCTGGTCCAGTCCCGGTTCAGTCCCAGTACAGCCCCAGTCAAGTCCTGGTTTAGACTCACAGTTCCTCTTGGTCCTCTCTTGGTCCGAGTCGTCGGAGTCCTCAGACGGTCCATCCCAGTCCTGGACACACACGGACTGTGAAAAAACAGAATCAGACGCGTGTGACACGTAAAATGTCAATGTCACACGTGAAAGGTCAAGTGCCCCCGTCACAAGTGACAGATGACGTGTCCCTGCCTCACTGATGACCTTGTACTGTATGTGTATACATGTATATGTATGTGTACAGTATGTACTGTATATGTGTGTGTACATGTATGTGTACATATAATTGTCGAATCTTACAATAGATGTACCGTTTAGCAGATAAAGATTTGTAGCTTTCACATTACTGAAATGTTTTTTGGAAAAAAGTCATATACTTAGTTTTATTTGCAGTCAAAGACAATTTCAGATTTATGAGGGAATTTGGGATTTCATTAAAATCTTGTTGCCTGATCAGCAGAGGGAGCACTTGCATAGAAAACAGCATCATCTGCATATAAATGAATGTGGCTTATTTAAATTATAACAACAAAAAAGAACAAATTTAATAAAAATAGTAAAAAGAAAAAAGAGGCCCAAAATTGAACCTTGGGGCAACTCCTTTACTAAAAAGTTAAAAAATCTGATTTAAAACCATCGGCTACTACTGCCTGGGTTCTGTATGAAACATAATTTTGTAACCAATCACATGTAGCATTGTCAAATCCAGTACGCTTCAGAAGCTTCAAGAGGACTCCCTGATCCACTGAATCAAAAGCTTTAGTTAAATCAATAAATAGAGCTACACAATCCTGTTTATCATCAGGGGCTGAGAAAATGTCATTTGACTGTGGTGGCAGTGGCAGTACGATGCCCTTTTCTGAATCCTGACTGATAAGACTTCAAAATGGAGCATTTATTTAAATAAACTGTAACTTGATTTACAACTAACTTTTCTAAAACTTTTGCAAGACAAGGGAATTTAGCTATTGGCCGGAAACTCAACCGAAGGAGCTGGAGGACTTCTGGGGTGGGGGAAGTCTGGGAGTCCCTGCTTAGACTGCTGCCCCCACGACCCGACCCCGGATAAGCGGAAGAAAATGGATGGATGGCCAGAAATTATTTACATTTTTAGAAGTTCCCACCTTTATGTAAAGACAAAATATGTGCCATTTTCCATAATTCTGGCATAACTGCCATTTGAGTTGATAAATAAAAAATATGTAAAACAGGTTGAATTAAATATGGAGCAGCCAGTAATAGAAGTTTGTATCAAGGTCATCAGCCCCCTTGGACTTCTTTGGGTCTATGGAGCGCATTTAAGACCTCCATGTAAGTGAAAAGTCTTAAAGAGAAAATGTGATTATCTGCCCGAGGTTCAGACTCAACATAATCAAAATCAGAAAGACCAGCATTATTATCCAAAACATCACATGCAGAGATAAAATGTCTATTGAAAGCATCACATATTTCCTCTTAAGAATTTACAATGGCTGAATCTAATAAAACATCGGCTGGAAATGTAAGAATACTTGGTTGTGAGAAGGATCTTACTGTTCACCAGAACTTTGCCGGATTTCCATGACTCTCTCAGCGCAGACATGAAGCAAGATGTTTATCAGCAGTTAGAAAAGCAAAAAAAACTAAACACATTTCTCTTTTTGCAAAAAAATGCACAATCCAAATCTAATCTAGTTGTGTGAGCAGTTTTCCAGGCAGCATTTCTTTCTCTAATAAAAATTGCAATTTCTGAGTTGAATCCAGGATTGTTACAGTTTTTCACTCAAATTTTTATTTTAGGCGCATGCTGGTCTACATTTTCATTAAATGTATTAATGAAAAGGTTTAAGGCCATGTCAGGGTCAGGGAATGCTGACGTTAGCCTGATATCAGTGTAACACAGGACACAGATGAAAGCAGGTCATTGATATGTTTATACGATCTTCTGACCTTTACACATGGATGTGTCTTTTTCACTTTTGTATTTTGAATACATTCAATTGGACAATGGTCAGTAAAATCAAGTGGAAAAACACCATTGTGCCTTTATGTAAATTTCGAGGGTCAGGTCTAGTCGGAATAGAAATTCATTGTGTGAGATTTAGGCCATTTAAATAGGTCTTTCAAAGTTTCGGACTCTTTCTCAAACCAGTTAATGTTTATATCGCGCATTATCTGTACCTCGTAATTTTCCAGTTTAGAAAGCTTCATGAACAGATCCTTAAGAGCATTTTTAGGGGCTGAAGGGGCACGATAAAAAAAACAGCAACAACCAATTTTTATCAGGATATTTTGCATAACTAGCAGATATGTGTGTACTGTATACGTATATGGGTGTATGTATATGTGTGCAGTCCTACTTAGCATAGTATGACTCACAGTGCGCTCTTAAGGTAGCACAAGAGACCTAGCCTACAAACAGAAAATGTAAACAGTAGGTGTTTTGAGTTTCAGTGTAGCTTGCTCCTCCCTTTAGATAGATATAGGGCTGTGTCCACCAGTAATCTGAGCAGAACTGAGGAAGCAGCTTGGATGAGCAGCCAAACGACTTCACTTCTACGTTTTGCCCAGTTGACAGGTTAATTTTTTTCTTTTGCTATGGATCAGAGCTGGAGGACTGAAGGATTACACAGATATATGTATATGTTGTATATATGTATTATATGTTATATATATTATACTTAATATTACCAGTTGCTGTATAGCCTCACTGATGACCTTGTACCAATCGCTGACGATGCTCTCAGTGTCGTACTGAATCAGGAACTCACAGCCCTGACGAGTCTTCAGCTGAAACAACCAATCAGAGAGGAGAGAGGGACAAAGGAGCCAATGAGAGACCAGAGAGTAGCAAGTTATTCAGTCCGGGTCCGGTCCTGGTCCGGTCCTGGTCCGGTCCTGGTCCGGTCCTGGTCCGGTCCTGGTTCTGACCTCTAGGACGTTCTTCTTGGAAGACTTGTTGTGGGCCCAGGACACAGAGGCTCCTCTCAGATCCACTGTGAACTCCGGCACGATCTGAGATGCTTTACTCTGAAAGAGGGAGGGCATCTGACTCAATCTGACACAAAAGAGGGCATCTGACGCACAGAGACGGCATCTGACACAGGGAGGGTATCTGACACATTCTGACACAGTAACAGGGCATCTGACTCACGTTGCTGCCGGCGGGGGCAGATTTGGGGTCTCTGTGGAACGTCAGGATTCCTCCATGAAGAACCGTCCACGACTGAGACCAGTTTTTCCTGAAACAGAATGGCACAAGGTCAAAGGTCACAAGATCCAAGTGTGCATTTCCTACAAGAATTTTGGGCTGTGTCTGCATGTCCAGACTCCTACAGGGGGCACTATTCAGGGGTTGCACATTTTGTGAAAAAGTAATGCACTTAGCAGTGCACTCAAAATTTCCCACAACTGAAGTAGTGTTCAGTGCTGGTCACTAGGGGTCAGTATAGACCAGAATGCATTGGGAGAGTCTTAAAAACACCAGAGGACAGAGAAAGGTATTTAACTGGACACAAAACAATACTACTGCTACTACTACTAGTGCTACTACTAGTGCTACTACTAGTGCTGCTGCTGCTGCTACTACACTAGTACTACTACTAGTACAAGTACTACTACTATTACACAAGTTGGTGTAGGTGTTGATTGTGTCGATCGTGTTGTGTTTTATGAGACGTGTTGTGTTGCATGTTTTGTGTTGATTGTGTTGTGTGTTTTGTCTTAGGTGGCGTGTTGATTGTGTTGTGTGTTTTTTGTTAAGTAGCGTGTCAATTGTGTTGTGTGTGTGTTATGTGGCGTGCTGATTGTGTTGTATGTCTTGTCTTATGAGCCATGTTGTGTAGCGTGTTTTGTGTTGTGTGTTTTGTGGTGTGTCTATTAAGACGTGTTGTGTTGCGTGTTTTGTGTTATGAGGTGTGTCGATTGTGTTGCGTGTTGTGTGTTTTTGTGGCATGTCGATTGTGTTGTGCCTTCAAGTTCACAAAAGCCACAACCAAAAAACATGCTTCAGTGAAACTAGTTTTATTGTGGCTGAAGAAATTGCCCGAGCCTCAAAGTCTGTTTCAGAGGGTGTGTTTTTGAAGCAGTGCTGAAGGTGCAGGGTGCGCCCTGCCCAGATACACACTTTTAAAATGTAATTTTATCAAGAAACCATCACAGACCCAATTAAGGAACTAGCAGGAAACATGGCAACACAGCTGGAGGAGGAGATACGCAGTTACACAGCCATTTCATTAGCTGCTGATGAAAGCACAGACAGATACAGGCCATCCATTTTTATTTGAGGCGTGAAGTCAGACCTCTGTCAGGAGCTCAAAGATGTACTAGCTGCATACGATCACAAAAGAAAGGGACATTTGTGATGCTATGGAGAAGTCTGTGAGAATAAATAGACTGCCATGAGAAAGGTTGCTGGAGTGGGTTAGACTAATAAAATAACCATCACACGCCTCTGATAACATCTCATTACATTATCCAGCAAGAAGATTTGTGTAAAAAGGTGCTGGGGTTGGGCTGGGGACGGTGCTAGAGATGGGGCTGGGGATGGGACTGGGGCTGGGGATGGATGATATAATGACCACAGTCACAAAAAGGGTGAACTTAATACTGGCGTGTGGCCTGAATCACCGTTGGTTGCAGCTGTTCTGGCAGGAGATGGAGCACACAAACGTGAAACAGAAGTGAGGTGTCAGTGCAGTCCTCTTAGGACAGAGGGAAGCTTAATATTGGGGTTTTCGTGCAGAATAAAGGAAAACCCTTATCTGAACTGTCCGATCCAAACTGCCTGTGGGACTTTGCTATGTTGTGTGACATAACCGACCATCTCGCCCAACTGAACCAGAACTGAACTAGAGTCTGCAGGGGACGCAAACAAGTCATCACGCAGACGTCCGACATAATTTCAATTTTCCAACGTAAACCTGAACTGCCAAGTGAAACAGGCCAATCACCTTCAGACACCTGCAGTGTGCCCCATCACCTTCAGATAGAGTTAACAGAGTTTCAAAGTGACAGTGTCCGGAGAGTTTTAGGATACTGCCCCTGGTTTGATGCCACAGCTTGGACTTCATACTGCCTCAGGTGTTTGAGAACACCTATCTGTGTTTTCAATAATGAATCTAAACAAGACCAAGCACAGATCACACATGACTGATGAGCTAAACCCAGACACAGTGGCCACGAGGAAACGATACCAGACATCCAGCCAAAAAACACATAAGCATTTTTAAATCTACCAAGAATAAGAACAGTTCAACTGTTTGCAGTTTAATGACTGTGCAGTGTGTTTTGTGTTATTTTCAGAACATGATCAGTGGATGGGGATGGTGGAGACACTTTTTCATGGAGGCAGCAACTCCTCATCAAGTTCACCTAAAACTGGACCAATGTAACTGAACTGAGACAAAACTTATGTGTAGCCATGTATTTTGTGTTTACAGGTTTACATGTTTATGCAGACAGATGTTTACTGTAATCAAACCAACTCTCATTACGTAATTGCATGTCTGTCCCCTGCAGGCTGTGTGCAATACTACATCTGCCACACAGTTGGTTGGTTCTTTTGACACTGACTTTTTTCCAAACTTAGGTTTGATATTTTTCTTATTTACTTGAATAGTTTGATTATAGATTGATGGTGTAATGTGGTTATCTTAACCTGACAAATTCAAAGTTTGTTATGTTAAAATAACAGCAACAAACATCATCATCATCTGTGCAAATACATATGTCATGTTTGTAACTTGAAAATGTCATAAATACAGAAACAGTTATTTCACCAGTTAAAAAGTGACATTTCTTTTACATCTGATGCTGATGTGACCCTCGGTGACTCCTGGTCTAGCCCTTGTCATGGGGCTCCTTTGAGAGCGCCCCCTGGTTCCAGCCCTTGTCATGGGGCTCCTTAGAGAGCGCCCCCTGGTTCCAGAAGTAAATTTCTCATTCATTTTCCCATAGATTAAAAAAAAAAAAAAAAAAAAAACAAGAATATTAAAAGTTTAAGGCTCAGGTCTGATCAGCTCTGTGGAGCTAAAGACACAAGTCCTGCACTTTATTTTAAAATCTGTATATGGCACTTTATAAACTGCTGAGTTAATACAATAATTTTATGTTTTAAATGTGCTTTTTTGATTAAAGCAGCTGTGCTGTGGATATTACAGCAAGTAGCTGTTAGCACATAGCTGTTAGCAAGAAGCTGTCAGCATGTAGCTGTTAGCACGTAGCTATTAGTACGAAGCAGTCAGCATGTAGCTGTTAGCATGTAGCTGTCAGCATGTAGCTGTTAGCATGTAGCTGTCAGCACGTAGCTGTTAGCATGTAGCTGTCAGCACGTAGCTGTTAGCATGTAGCTGGGTAGCTCCTGTGTCACCCCCATTGGACTCACCTGATCTTTTTTCCGTTATCGCAGACTTTGGTTTTATTGATGATTCCAGCCTTCTCCAGTAGGTGGCCCTAGAGCAACACAGGAAGTAAAGTAAACAGGAAGTTCTGACAAAACAAACAGTGACATCAAGCGCACATGCCATTAAAGAGGATATTTACTTCTATGGAGTAATAAAGAGGGGGTTATTTACTTCTATTAGGTATTAAAAAGGGGGTATTTTACTTGGGAGTCTCCCCTCCCTTTGCTCTCTGTGCTATGTTACTCCCCCTTCAGAGCACTATCACAACACAATCAGCTGCATCACACTAATGAAGCTACCGTGTATCACATCAGGCTTGTCAAGTTGCTGTGTACAGTTTTCTATCATGTTTTTGAATATTTATGGAGAATTGTAGTGGGAGCATGGGTTACGCAGGCTTGTGGGCGGAGCCTCGTACAGGCTCGTACTGCTAACCGTAAGGAGGGTTTGAATAGGGCCTGGGAAAGATCTATAGATTACATCTAAACCTCTTCATGTTAGTGATGAACAGAGTTAAAACAGGGCAAAGATCCAAAAATACATTTTCCTAACACCAAATGCTAAATCTCATATCATTTATCATATCATCAAACTTGTGCGGCTCAAACTAAAAACACAAGCATGAGCTCATCAGGGGAGGAGTTTACTGTCATTCTTTTAGAGCTGACCAATAGGAGAAAAGGATATCCCTCCTCACAAACCAGACCACACCCAGTGCCACAGTGAGTTTAGCCTGCACCCTACAACCACAAAACACCAGGAACCCTCCCCCAGAGGCAGCCAGGGCTGTGCCTGTCTGCCCCGAGGCAGAAGCATGCGAGAAACACGCCACAAACACGCTGCAGACACGGCCCAGTGTTACAGAAAGGAACTGTTAGTACTATCAGAACTGAAAGAAAAGCCCCGGACCAATCAGAGGCCAGAGAGAAGCCCTGGACCAATGGGAACGGGCAGGCGTACGTGCTGCTGGTATGAGTCTGTGCTGCGATTGGACAGGTTCCTCCTCAGCTTCAACCTATCAGGGGGCTTCAAACAATCACATGATCAAAACAGAGCAGCACATGACATCACAGAGGTTAAAGAGGGGGTATTACACAAGACCTCTTCATCCTTTTGAGGGAGCAACGTTGTAACATGGTAGAAAAAAAGTCACTTTGGCAGAATACCCCCTCTTTAAGAACAGCAAAGAGAGAGCAGCAAAGAATCATGGGAAATGGAGTCCCTTCATTTACACAGTGAAACAGGCCGTGATCCTGGTGACCTCTCACCTGTGTGGCATCGGGGATGTGGCCTTTGGACCTCTCTGTCACATCAGAGCCGTGCCTCCGGAGTGAGGAGAATCTCTGAACACAAGGGGTTAATATTAAATATTGAATTCTTGACCCATCAGCCCCCAGTCCCCTCTCCCCTGGCCCCTAACCCCCCAACCCCTTCTCCTCTCCCCTGAACCCGCCCCCCCATCCCGTTCCCTATTTGGGAGCTTCACTCACGTCTTCAGCCACACTGTGCCTCCAAGCGCGTGACGTTGCCGAGTCTGGGACTCCGTTTCCCAGTGTCCTCTAGGGCACACATACACACAGTTATGGTTTAGCACTCAGATAGATCTACTTTTAACATAGTACCTCTGACAGTCTGGGATCCACTTTAGGGTCCACTTTAGGGTCCAGGTGAGCTCTGGGGATCTGCAGCTGAAGGTTCTGTAAATATAGGTTAGACTAAATTGACCAGATCAAGCTTAGACGAGCCAATATAGCCACTCATTAAATTTGAACGTGTGTGGGTTTGGTTGGTGTGGTTGGTCTGGTTAATGTGGGTGTGGTGGGTGTGGGTGTGGTGGGTGTGGTTGGTGTGGTTGGTGTAGTACTGTGGTGAAGACGCTGTCATCTGGAGCCTGGTTGTGAGGGTAGTCCTCTTCTGGCAGCGGCTGAAACAACAATCAGTTATTTAGACCCTGTCTAGTCCTGGTTTAGTCCTGGCTTAGTCCTATTTCAGTCCTGGTTCAGTACTCACTGGCTGTGTGCTGGGGGTCTTGGAGTTAAGGGGGGTGCGGGTCTCGGGTAAAGCCCAGGACGTGGCTCCTGTCGTTGGGTTGAAAAAGTAAAACCTCCCTGAGACCTCGTCGACCAGGCGCTCCCACTGTGACAAAGCGGAACTGTGTCAGATGCCCTTCCTGCATGATGTTCGGGGCTTACCTCTATGTGGGTGGAGTTTACCTGTGAGTGGGTGGAGCTGGGTTCAGGGGGCGGGGTCCAGGTGGTTCGTCTGGTCAGAGCATTAAAATAAAAGATCTTCCCCGAATCTGAGTCTGTGTGAGCCTTTAACAGAGAGAAAAGAAAAGAAGAAGAGAGGAGGAATGGAAGAGAAGGAGGAGGAGAGAGGAGGGGAAGAGGAGGAGAGAAAAAAGGAGGAGAGAAAGACGAGGAGGAGAGAATGTAAAATATTTAACAGAAATCTAAACCCAGTGCATCGGGTTACAGTTAAACTGTTAACTCCTCTGCACCACCGTCCCTCCTCTGCACGATATATTTAATAAACAGTTGTATATTCTTACCTGCCAATCATCCAATGGGCTGAGGGGGGAGGCGGGGCTAAGTCCGGAGCAGGAGGACCCTGAGAGGGAGGGGGCGGGGCCTGGGGCCGGAGGGGCGGGGTCAGAGGGTGGTGGTGGGATGGTGTTTTTGGAAACGTTGGCGTAGATGGGGCTGTCGGGTTTGGATTCCTGTGACACAGATTTAAAACACAGAACATATTTAGATCTCCATGGTTCCTTTTATTGTTTTGAAAATGCTATATTCTCACAAAACAACATATTAACATATTTTATAGGTTTTATTTTCATTTCTGACACTCTGAGTCTCCCCTTCCCTCTCTGTGTTAAGTCACTCCCCCTTCAGAGCGCTATCACAACACAATCAGCTGCATCCCACTAACGAAACTACTGCACATCACACTAGGCTTGTCAAGTTGCTGTGTACAGTTTTGTATCATGTTTTTGTCTATTTATGAAGGATTGTCGCGTGGGAGCATGGGTGATGTAGGCTCGTGGGTGGAGCCTTGTGCAAGCTTGTTTGAGTAGGAGGGTTTGAACAGGGCCCCGAAGAGATCTCTAGATTACTCAAACATGGATGACATCTAAAACCTCTTGTTTTTGATGAGGGAAAGATACAAAAATCCAATTTCCAGAACAGATCCCCTTTAAACATTTCATTTTCATAAAACTCACAATCATAAAACCTGATCCTGCTTCCTTGACTCCTCACACCCAATCAGAGAGAGACACATATACACAGATACATAAGAATAAATATTAAGCTGCAGCTGATGGAGAGTCTGGAGAATGTTTGGAGATCACACGTCGTACAACTTATTACACAGCTCTGTCTTAAACTGCACCATTAACCCGAGCAGCAGAACCTGAGCATAGAGGAGAGTGGGCGAGGAGCTATGATCTGAGTTACCGGTAATCAGAACGAGCCAATATCTGCAGCATGCAAAGAGACAGGAAATGGCTGCCTCTGCTTCCTGTTCAAACAGGAAGTGACTCACACTTTGAACTCCAGAGATTCCTGTCTATGTCTCAGTCTCCCTGTTCAGCAAGAGCTAGACCTGGTTTGGACTTGGTTTTGACTTGGTTTAATCCAGATATGAGTTTATCAGTTAAATCAGCCCTGCTGTGCTTGTGTCTCTATAGTTCTAATCTCGGACACCCGTGGATCATTGTGCTATAATTTGCACATTTGTAATCACAATATTCATCTAAACCAACTTAATAAAATAAACAAGTCTGCTGACTTTCGACATAGAAAACTACGGTGCCCAATTGGAGCTGACGTTGCTGTAAACGTCACCACAACAAAGAGCTGCATGCTGTCAGCGCCCCCTATGGATAGCTGCACATCACACTAGCGAGCAGCCCATTTTTTTTTCATTTGTACCAAAATGACTATGCGACGCTGCCAAATCCTACAAGTATCACAGATAAGAAGAAAATAAAACTGGAGAAGTCACAGTGGGTGTGTACCGGTAGAGGTGAAAAGGGGGTAGATAGAGAAAATGGCGTCTTGAAAATAATTACAGATTTATAGATTAGTCAAATATGAATCACTCCAAATGCAACTTCAAAGGTTAATGAGAAGAAACAACTAGAACATGGTTAAAAGATTTGAACAGAACAATTTGAAGAACAGGTCTGATTTAAACCCAGTAATAGTCCAGGTGATTGTTACCTGTGCAGGGGGCGGGGCCTCAGACTCCACTTCCTTTTTGGGGATTTTGTCTTGACCAATCAGAGCTTCCAGATCAATGTTGAGGTCCTGGATGGACTCGTAGATGTGCGAGGAGCTCCCCTCCCTCTCCTCCCCCTCCCCCCTGTGCTCCCTGTGCAAAGGGTGCTCCTCTTGGTTCTCCTCTGTGTTCTCCAGTGGCTGCTCCTCTGGGTACTCCTTTGGATGCTCTGCCTCTCTCTCCTCCCTCAACTCCTTCTTGTGCTCCCTCTTCAATGGTTGCTCCTCCTCCCTCTCCTCCTCGCTCTCGCTTGGCTCCTCTGGCAGCTCCTCTGATTCTTCATCTCCTGTTCCAGTTTGACTCAGATGCCCTTCCTGCTGGTAAGATGTGACAGTGAGTTCAATCATAAAAAATGAAATAAAAAACATGTGAAACTCTGCTGCTTGCTCCGTGTACTTTCCATTGCCATGGCAACGCTGTTTAACGTGCATGCTCGTATGTGCGAGACAATCACTGTAGTTCATCATATCTAACAGATAAAATAAAACTGAGATAAAAATAAAATAATGTTCAGGTCAGTGACTGAGTGTGACGTCACCCACAGGCTCCACATGCAGCTCATCCAGGCAGAAATATGAGTGACCTCGAATATCATAGCAACCAAACAGCCAAACCAGAGCGAAGCTGTTGATGGTAACGCCCCTTCCCCCTGGTTTAGCGGGGAGCGAGCGCTTAGCAACACTGTCAATCAGACTTGTTGCTAACGCTAGCAGCAGCGACCTCGGGAAAAGAGGGCGCCTGATTGGTCTGTTATCCATGTTCATTTCTTGATTTATAGACAAAATAACAAAATTTTAAAAACCCAGGATCATTTTAAGGTGATGAGTCTGACAGCAGCAGTTACAGACAGAGGGATGAGTTTTTACAAAGAAAGTGAATTGGAGCCAATGGAGCCAATGGAGCCGACATGGCTAACCTGCTAGCCGGCGGCTAGCAAGTTAGCCATGTCCAGAGACTGTCCAGGATATAAGTAAAACAGAAATAAGTCCACAGCCCTTCAAATAAATGTCATTCTGTTAGCATTAGCCGTACTAGCTGCTCTGGAGCTTTGGACCCACCTGTGTTTCCGGCTGTCCTGATTGGGTGGCTGCTTCCTGGGTAACGGCATGACTGGGCGGGGGTCTGGGCATCTCCACCGGGATTGGCTGGTGACGGGTGAAATGGGCTTGACTGTTGCCAGAATCCACCGAGTTAGGTACTCGGACGCTGTCAGCCATGTTTGTAGCCCCGTTGGTTGTTCTGGGCATTGCCGTGGAAACATCACACTCCAGAGGAAAGCCAAATGTCGACATTCGGTTCTCTGCTCGCCGGTATGCCCCGTCCGACCGCAACCGGATCGTGACCTGAACGAGACCCAGAAGAGTCCTGGGTTAGACCTGGTTTGGGTCTGATTTAATTTAGTCTAGTCTTGGTCCTATTACAGTCCTGGTCTAATCCTGGTATAGTCTGTTTATGTCCTGCCTTAGTCCTGGTCCAGTCCTGGTCCAGTCCTGGTCCAGTCCTGTGTGCAACATTCACTGTAGTTCATCATTTCTAACTGATTCTAAATATAACTGAGATAAGTGAGTGTTTGGTGGACAGTGTTGGGGTCAGTGACTGAGTTCAGTGGTTCAGTCCTTATAGTCTGGTCTTACCTGGTCCGAGGGCTTGCGGGGCTCGTCCAGGTTCTTGGGCAGGACTGGGACTGGGACGGGCACAGGGGCGGTGCTTGTGTGCATGGAGGCAGGGCTTGTGCTCTCTGGACCAATAGGGAGGCAGAGGGCGGGGCTGAGGGCAGGCACATGGGGCAGCTCGCGCACGTACTTGGCCGGGATGTAGAATGGTTTGGATCCAGGCTTAGTCCGGACTTGCCACCAGTGAGTGTTGGTCTTAGTCAGGAGCTCGTAGCGCTCGTTGGGTCTGATCTGGATCAAATCCCCATCCCGGCCCTGATACTGGTACTCGAACTCAACCAGGACCAGACCCAGACCTGAGGAAAAAAACGGGTTAGACCAGGACAGAACCAGGACTAAAGCACGACTAAACAAGGACTAAACCAGAACTGAACCAGGACTGGACTGTGTGGCACTGACCTGGGGTCGACAGTACAGGGGCCGTTTCCATTGTGACAGGGGCAACTAGGGCCCGGCCCCTACTGGGGCAACCTGCAAGTATGAGGTCAGAGGTCAGGGGCCCGACCTGTGTAGAGAGAACAGTGAGTCTGGGAGGACATCTGGAGTAATGAGCAGGTCTGAGATCTGACTCCAATAAAACATTTAAATACGACACAACATCAACATAACATGTTTCACACCTGAGGCATTTTACATATACAAAATGTATCAAATATTATATATAGTCAATGTTATGTGTAGTAATTATTTTATATAAAATCACAACAGACCAGAGTTTATAAAAGTTATAAAACTTTCATGTCGTTTCCTGTGACGTATGAAAAATATTTGTGTTTCAAACCAGAGTCACAAGGAATGTACAGACAGGCCTAGACAGGAACTAGCTGGCCTTGAAGCAGGTGTTAACCAGATCTTAACCAGGTCTAAACCAGGATTTAACCAGGTCTTAACCAGGTCTAAACAGGGACTAAACCAGGCCCAGACCCAAAACCTCTGAGCCCAGATTGAAACAAAGGATTTCCTGTCTTTGTCTGCAGCCAGTCTCTCCAATAAGACCAAACCAGGTCTAAACTAGGACCAAACCAGGACTAAACCAGGACCAAACCAGGACTAAACCAGGACCAAACCAGGACTAAACCAGGGGTAAACTAGGACCAAACCAGGACTAAAGCAGGACTAAAGCAGGACTAAACCAGGACTAAAGCAGGACTAAACCAGGACTAAAGCAGGACTAAAACTTGACTAAACCAGGCCCAAACCAGGACTAAAACAGGACTAAAACAGGACTAAACCAGGACTAAACCAGGACCAAACCAGGACTAAACCAGGGGTAAACTAGGACCAAACCAGGACTAAACCAGGACTAAACCAGGACTAAACCAGGAGTAATTTGTGAATAAATCTGAACCACATCAATCTCTTATTTGAACACTAAAAAAAGAAGAAACAAGGCTAACCACTCTGCCACAGGAGCGGAGTATTTACCTGCACAGGCCTCGCCCCCCACACCTGTGTTTGAACTAGGACCAAACCAGGACTGAATCAGGACTAAACCGGGACTACACCCAGACTAAATCGGGACTCAACCGGGACTCAACCAAGTGTCAGATGCCCTTCCATTCTCCTGTATCCCTGTGTGTCAGATGCCCTTCCATCACTGGTAGAAATAATCAGGGAAATAAACAAACATTTGTGGCCTTTTTTAAAAAAAATAAAAACACGGAGAAAAGAAAGATTTTGTAACAAGCAGAACTTAAACTCATTTTTAACATGAATCATGTGAAATAAAACATTCAAATACAAATATTTTTACGACCCGGTCACGTGACGCCATAAACCAATCAGAGCCGACCTTTAGACCAAAACCAGGTTCATTTTTTTAACTTCACAAAACCTCCACCGAAACAAAATCGGGATTATACCGGGTCTAAACTGGGTCTGAACCAGGACTAAATCAGGACTAAACCAGGACTAAACCAGGACTAAACCAGGACTAAACCAGGACTAAACCAGGACTACAGCAGGACCTCGGGACAGACCGCAGTAAAGACGGTCCAAACGCGAGGGCGGAGGGACCTGCGGAAAACTCTGTAAACACTGTGTAAACACCGCGCGAAACCGCGTCAGACACGCTCCCAACCGCACCAAACGCGGTCGGTGCGCGGTGCGGTGCAGTGCGGAGCTGTGCGGCGCGAGGTGATTCGGTTCGGCCCGGTTTACCTGGACTTTAGCGCGGGGGGAGCCATGATCCAGCGCCGCTCTCCAAAAGCTGCACAGACCTGACGCACAGCCTCTTCCGCCTCTCACCTGTGCGTCACATGGCGCAAAGGCGGCATCTGGCGGCGAAGTGAGGCAGGTGCAGCTGAAGACCAGAACAGAACCGCAGAGACACAGAACCACAGAGATACAGAACCACAGAGACACAGAACCACAGAGAAACAGAACCACAGAGACGCAGAACCACAGAGACGCAGAACCACAGAGACACAGAACCAGAGAGACACAGAACCAGAGAGACGCAGAACCACAGAGATACAGAACCACAGAGAAACAGAACCATAGAGAAACAGAACCACAGAGAAACAGAACCACAGACAAACAGAACCACAGAGACACAGAACCACAGAGAAACAGAACCACAAAGACATAGAACCACAGAGACGCAGAACCAGAGAGACACAGAACCACAGAGAAACAGAACCACAGACAAACAGAACCACAGACACACAGAACCACAGAGATACAGAACCAGAGAGATACAGACCCAGACCAGACCCATTGTTGTGTCATTTATACAGTGTAAATGAGAAGTTTACATAAACTATATAAAAATACACATATGTTGTTTTTTTTTCTCATTGTCTGACATGAAGTCAGACTTAACTTTTCCTTTTTTAGGTCAATTAGTATTGCTAAAATTATTTATATATGTTAAATGCCTTTTTTTTTTCATGACTTTCTTCAAAATCAGAAGTTTACATACAACAAGATTACTATGCATTTAAACATTTTGGGAAAACCCAGATAATGTCATGTCTTTGGAAGCTTCTGATAGCTTTATTGACAACATCTGAGTTAATTAGAAACACACGTGTGGATGTATTTGAAGACACACCTGAAACACACTGCTTCTTTGTGTAACATTATGGGAAAGTCAAAAGAAATCAGCCAAGATATCAGAAAGAGAACTGTGGACTTGCACAAGTCTAGTTCATCCTTGGTGCAATTTCCAGATGCCTGAAGGTGCCACATTCATCTGTTCAAACAATTATACACAAGTATAAACACCATGGGAGTGTCCAGCCATCACCTCCTCAGGAAGGAGACGGGTTCTGAGTCACAGAGGTGAACGTGCTTTGGTCGGACATTTGCAGATCAACCCAAGAACAAACTCAAAAGACCTTGTGAAGATGCTGCTGAAGCTGGTGAAGTGTGTCATTATCCACAGTGAAACGAGGACTGTTCTGACATGGGCTGAAAGGCCACTCTGCAGGAAGAAGCCATTACCAAGCTATTGGCCAAGAAGTGCAATGAGTTTGCAGTATTCTTTAAACCTAATACATTTAGGTTCAGGGCATTAAAAATGCCATGATTTCCATAATGCAAATAACCCACTTACTCTACACCTGTAACTGACAAAACTGTCCTAGAGATGGTCACCAGCCTGAGTTCATTTTTCTTTCTTTTCTTTATATCTGTGTCGCCTGGGTCTGATCCATCGTAAAAGAAAAATATAAAATCTGTCAACTGGACAAAACGGCTGCTCATCCAAGCCACTTCTTCAGTTCTGGTCAGATTACTGGTGAACACTGTCTTATATCTGCCAAAAGAAAACATGATTTGTACCAGATTTAGCTGCTGCTTCTTTCCATCTGCAGTCCCTGCAGAACACACATTAAAAATACACATTTCATTACAATTACATCATAAGACGATCAGTTCATCATTAACATCAGCAATTAATTACAATAAAATGTTCCCATGTCCAGTACATAATGTTTCCTATAGTCCATACTAATATAAAAAAAAACAACAATGTGTTTTACAGTGAATACAGAACAGCACACATTAACCAGACTGATGTGGACAAATTTGATTATCTAAAATGTACTTTTTCAAATTTCAAGTAAAATTATTCAAGTCTACAGATGACTTCGGTCTGTTTGGAGCTGATTTCACTGTCTGATGGTTTGAAAAGTAAAAGCTGATTGAGCTAAGGCCAAGGATGTTTGAACTGTGCAGTCTGGATTCACAGATACAGAGTGGATCTAACAGAGACAGAGTGGATCTAACAGAGACAGAGAGGATCTAACAGAGACAGAGTGGATCTAACAGAGACAGAGTGGATCTAACAGAGACAGAGTGGATCTAAGTTTCTTAGATTTGAATACAAAATGAAACTGTCAAAACTGAGCATTTTTTTATTAGAATATTACAGTGTTGATAACAAAGGGGTTTTTTTATGGAGTGCATTTTCTGCCTGATTATAGATGAATCTGGGAGGTTTAAGTGCAGCCTCATAGGCCTGAGACCAGCAGGACACACAGTAAGTCATGTGTGGGATAATCATGCGATTGAGTATATGGAAGTGGCCTCTGACGTCAAGCTGTTCCTCAAGTGTCTTAGGGAAGCGATCTTGTTTTGTATTGAGTTGTGTACTTTTTTATATGCCTTTTGAAAGACAAAGTCAACCCCTTGGTACTTTGTCTCTGCTACAATATTTATATTTACTCCGTTAACAAGGATGTTGGGCATGTCTGACTTTGTTAGTTTTGGTAAAATACATACAGACTGTTTTATTAATGTTTAGTGTCAGACATGAAGATTAGAGCCAATTACACATTTTGTTCATAGCTGTAACAGTGGGTAACCATGTGTTACCCACTAGATTTCTAAAGTCTGTGCTCAAGTTTGCCATCACCACTCACTCACATAGTTAATATGTCACTTCAGTCTGGCACATTCCCAAGAGCTTTGAAAACTGCAGTTATCAAGAGTTGTCTCGATGCCACAGTATTGAACAATTACTGACCCATCTCAAATCTGACATTTTAGGCAAAATCCTTGTTTTCCAGCAGCTTATTTACCTTCTCCAAATGAACAACTTCTTTGATGTTTTTCAGTAAGGTTTTAGACTCCACCACAGCACTGAGGCTGCTCTTATCAGGGTGACAAATGACATGTGCCTGAACACTGATGCAGGCAAAGTCTCAGTCTTGACCCTGTTAGATCTGAGTGCTCCTTTGACAATGTCGATCATGGGATCCTCTTACATTGACTAGAGGACTGGGAAAATGTGTCCCAGACAAAATATCCATGACTGGATGGGCCTTTAATATCACCATAATTTTCCTGTTAATATCACCATAATTTTGTTAATATTCACACATTTGTTCATTTCTAATAATTTTTCAAGATTCAACTGAATACTAAACATAAATATCCTGGGTTTCTTTTGTTCAGTCTTTTAGTTAGTCAACCTTTGGTTTAAAAACCACACTCACACCTGTTACTTTAAAGATATTTTATTTGGTTAAACGTATTCAATTCAGACCGGAGCCCCTGCGACCCGGCCCCGGATAAGCGGAAGAAAATGGATGGATGGTATTCAATTCAGTTAGATTCAGTTGCACATATGCAGCCATTCTTACCTGAATCTCCACATGCTCCAGACAAAGAGGAGGCGTGCCCTATGTGGGCCATTTTTAAAGGCTTGAGTGAGGTCGTGGGCCGGACCCTGTGAAGAGAAATGTTGTTTTTTTTCTTCTTTTTTTTTCAATATATTTGTGTATTTTTTGTTTCAAGTTTAAGTTTAAGTGTTTATAGTTTTATTTTAAACACATGAGATGCAAAACAATTTTCTCCAGCTAAACTCAGACAAGACTGAAGTAATAGTCTTTGGCCCGCAGAAACATAGAGAGAGTGTTAGCAGTCACCTCCAGTCTCTCTCTCTAAGACCTTCAAATCAGGCTAGAAATCTAGGGTTAATTATGGACTCAGACTTGAACATTACCAGCCACATCAAATCAATAACATCTGCAGCTTTTTACCACCAAAAATCAAAGGTATACAGTCAAAACCAGGGTTGGAGAGACTTATCCATACATTTGTCTCCAATAGGTTAGACCAGTGGTCCCCAACGACCGGGCCGGCGACCGGTACCGGTCCGTTACACATTTGCTCCTGGGCTGCACAAAAACAGTAATTTAATTTAATTTGACAAGTAATTTATCAGTGACCGCATCTTCTCCGACGTAACTTTTGCCCATCCCTCATGACACATAAGCTCGTCCATAGATATATAATGAAAATCCTGATAGGAAATCACCACAGAAATCCTTTTGATATAACGGTAAGTTTATTATATCTGTGCTAGATCTGCTCTTGTCTCGGTGACGTATCATGTATAACATCAGACATGTCGACCAAAAGTGGAGCCTCTTGAAGCTCTTGAAAATGAGCCAAAACAAAAGTCTTTGGAGAGCTTTTTTGCAAAGGGGAAAAGGCCAAACTGAGGAGCCAGAAGAGGAGCCCACGACCTCCAAGAAAAAGAAAGATCAATTTAACAGACAACACCAGGAGAACTACTTAAAATATGAGTTTGACTCCTGCACCTCAGAGAATCAACATTAAATCAACTCTGCATGTGTAAAAGTCTCTCTGTTTCAGCCCTGGTTTAGATATAGTCTAGTACTGGTCTAGTCCTGGTTTAGTCCTGGTTTAGTCTTGGTTTAGTCCTAGTTTATTCCTGTTAAGTTCAGGTTTAGTCATGGTTTAGTCCTGGTTTAGACCCGGTTTAGTCCTGGTTTAGTCCTGGTTTATTCCTGGTTTAGATCGGGTTTATTCCTGTTTAGTCCTGGTTTAGTTCTGGTTTGGTCCTGATTTAGTCCTGGTTTAGTCCTGGTTTAGTCCTGGTTTAGACCTGGTTTAGACCTGGTTAAGTCCTGGGTTAGACCTGGTTTAGTCCTGGTTTAGACTTGGTTTAGACCTAGTTTAGTCCTGATTTAGTCCTGGTTAAGACCTGCTTTAGACCCAGTTTGGTCTTGCTTTAGCCCTGGTTTAGTCCTGATTTAGTCCTGGTTTAGTCCTGGTTTATTCCTGTTAAGTTCTGGTTTAGTCCTGGTTAACTCATCGTTTAGACCCGGTGTAGTCCTGGTTTAGTCCTGGTTTATTCCTGGTTTAGACCTGGTTTATTCCTGTTAAGTCCTGGTTTAGTTCTGGTTTAGTCCTGGTTTAGACCTGATTTAGTCCTGGTTTAGTCCTGGTTTATTCATGGTTTATTCCTGGTTTATTCCTGTTAAGTCCTGGTTAAGTCCTGGGTTAGACCTGGTTTAGTCCTGGTTTAGTCCTGGTTTAGACCTGGTTTATTCCTGTTATGTAAAGAGTCTATGGCGCGTTCAGGCGCTTCTCTTTAATGCGCACGAGCCTTCGTTATTTGTTATTCCACGCACTGTTATGAATATTAATGAGGGTACCTGGAATAGGGGCGGGGCTGTGTGAAATAAAGCCTGGATCAGCCAGAGCCCAGCCCACTGCGCTTCCGGAGTTTAACGGACTCTTCTCGCGCCCATCAGGTGAGTCCGGATCCCAGTCCTGGTCCAGTCCTGGTTCAGACTTGGTCCAGTCCTGGTCCAGTCCTGGTTCAGACTTGGTCCAGTGCTGGTCCAGACCAGGTCCAGTCCTGGTTCAGTCCTGGTCCAGACCAGGTCCAGTCCTGGTCCAGTCCTGGTTCTGTCCTGGTCCTGCTCCGGGTCTGTTCTGGTCCTGCTCCGGGTCTGTCCTGGTCCTGCTCCGGGTCTGTCCTGGTCCTGCTCCGAGTCTGTCTCTGAAGCTCTCGCGCTGCTCTTGTTGTTTTCTTCGTGTTTCCTCGGGGTATTCTCTGGAGCGCGTGCATGTGAGGGCTCGGCTTTAATTCGCTCCAGAATCGGTCTAGACCAGCATTAGTCCAGGTTTAGTACAGGTTTAGTCCAGGCCTAAACCCGGGTCAGTCCGGTTTGTGGAAAGGTGTAAGCGGGTTAGGAGGCAAGGAGGAAGGAGTTGGAGAAAAATGTGGCGAGGAGCTAGGAGAAAGGAGGCGAGGAGTTAGGAGAAACGAGTTGAGGAGGCTGCGAAGGACGCGAGATGAACGGAAAAAAGTATAATAGTGAACCCGGAAGTGGAGAATACAAAAAAAGTGAAGTTTGGAACCGGTTAAGTTAAAATGTTATGGTTATCTGAACCAGGACTAAACCAAGACTAAATCAGGACTAAACCAAGACTAAATCAGGACTAAACCAAGACTAAATCAGGACTAAACCAGGACTAAATCAGGACTAAACCAAGACTAAATCAGGACTAAACCAGGACTAAACCAGATCTAAACCAGGACTCAACTAAGACTAAACCAGGTCTAAACCAGGACTCAACTAAGACTAAACCAAGTCTAAACCAGGACTCAACTAAGACTAAACCAGGTCTTGTAAGAATTGTTCGTTTCTGGTGCAAGTGTCAAAGAGGACTAAGAGACTGAAGTATAAAGTCAGAAGGTTTAATGAGTTCCACGCAGGTAAAGTGAACAATGAAGCACCGGACTCTCAGGAAAAGAATAGGAAGAGAGTCCTGAGATGTTTGTGATGACAACTTTCATAGGGTCTCACAATGTGTGTGTGTGAGGCGGGTCTTCTTCTGGTCAGCATGCTGTCACACGTTAAGAAACTTTTAGGCAAAATCAAACAATGTGTGTTTTTAAGTCAAACAATGTCATTGTTTTCTGACCCTCTCAGAGTGGGGGTCACACAGTCCTTGAATAGGGGCTACAGATAAGAAGTGGTTTTAATCACAAGACCAGATCACAGGTGTTATCTTCTTGGCCACAGTCCTTGTAGTTCCCAGCTGGTCTCCATAGCATCCTGGTGATCCCCCTGCATTCCATATCCACTGTTGGGCACGAGTTATTTACTCTAGCATTAGTAATTCAAGAAACCAGTTTGGAGTAGTGCTGCACTGCTAGAAAAAACCTTACAGTCTAAACCAGGACTCAACCAAGACTAAACCAGGTCAAAACCAGGTCTAAACCAGGTCTAAACCAGGTCTAAACCAGGATTAAACCAGGACTAAACCAGGTCTAAACCAGGACTCAACCAAGACTAAACCAGGTCAAAACCAGGTCTAAACCAGGTCTAAACCAGGTCTAAACCAGGATTAAACCAGGACTAAACCAGGTCTAAACCAGGACTCAACCAAGACTAAACCAGGACTAAACCAGGACTAAACCAGGACTAAACCAGGACTAAACCAGGTCTAAACCAGGACTAAACCAGGTCTAAACTAGGTCTAAACCAGATCTAAACCAGGTCTCAACCAAGACTAAACCAGGTCTAAACCAGGACTAAACCAGGTCTAAACCAGGACTAAACCTGGACTAAACCAGGTCTAAACCAGGACTCAACCAAGACTAAACGAGGTCTAAACCAGGACTAAACCAGGACTCAACCAAGACTAAACCAGGTCTAAACCAGGTCTAAACCAGGTCTAAACCAGGTCTAAACCAAGACTAAACCAAGACTAAACCAAGACTAAACCAAGACTAAACCAGGACTAAACCAGCTCTAAACCAGGACAAAACCAGGACTAAACCAGGTGTAAACCGGGGTCTAAATCGGGTCTAAACCGGACTAAACCGGGTCTAGACCGGATTAATTTTAGCTCAACTAAAACAAACTCTTCTGGAGGGTTTGGTTCTATTCAGGCACTAACCCAGGTCCAAAGTCTAGAGAGAACTCCCAACAACGCAGAGACCAGGACTAAACCAGGACTAAACCAGGACTAAACCAGGACTAAACCAGGACTAAACCAGGACTAAAGGGGAATCAGTTTTATGAAAATATGATGACAGGAGCAGGCAGGAGCAGCTTTCTGTGTGTGAGAAGGGAGGGCATCTGACACTGGGATCTGAAATATCCAAAACTTTTTTCAGTGATAGAAAAATGTGTCTCTTTTATTGCATCTGATTTCTTTTGTTGTTTGTGTTTAGTTTTTCAGAGAAACATCAGATTAAACCAGTACTGAACCAAGACTCAACCAGAACTGAACCAGGGCCGAACTGGGACTGAACCTGGACTGAACCTGGACTGACCTGGACTAGTGCAGTTCTGCTGATGGAGCACTCTTGTAGCGCTAAAGCTGTGTTTGTGATCATCCTGCTGTCCACACTGATCGGGTCAGTATCATTCTGCCACAGCAACATGCTAATCTAACCCATAACCTCAGGATGACCACTCTGCCACAGTCGCACAAGGAGAACTACATCCTATCTCTTACCTCCATCAGGGGTGGGCAAACTTTTTAACACAGGGGCCCGGTCAGGATATACATATATATATATATATATATATATATATATATATATATATATATATATATATATATATATATATATATATATATATATATATATATATATATATATATATATATTTGCCGCTTCTTCCAGGCTTTACATAAAAAATAATGCCAACTTAAACATTAGAATTAAACAACCATTTCATCATCACACCAAAACATTTCAGGACATTGGGTGAACATTTCATCAAATAAAGTATTTCTAAATTAATCATAAAATGGACAATACAACAAAAAAATGAACTTCACTCTCCACTTCGCCCAACTCACATAAACCACAGAGTCTTTCTTCTTCAGGGGTTTGAGAAAACCTCCCAGTTTCTAAAGCCAAGGGAAGGATCCCTGTATGTAATACTGTAGTAGTGCCGTAGTACTGTAGTAGAACTGTAGTAGTGCCATAGTACTGTAGTAGAGCTGTAGTAATGTAGTTGTACTATGGTAGTGCTGTAGTAGTGTAGTAGTACTGTAGTTGTACTGTGGTAGTGCTGTAGTAGTGTAGTAGTACTGTAGTTGTACTGTGGTAGTGCTGTAATACTGTAGTGGTGCTGTAGTAGTGTAGTGGTACTGTAGTAGTATTGTAGTAGTGCTGTAGTACTGTAATTATATTGTAGTTGTACTGTAGTAGTACTGTAGTACTGTAGTACATTCGAACATAAGAGCCCTTGTAAACCTGAGTTAGTTTAGATGCACTATAACTCACGTTTATCTTATCTTTATGTAAACAATAAACCTCAGACAGTCCTGACTCCTGGGTCCTTTCTCTTATGTCTTACCTGCTATGACCTCCTACATCTTACCTCCTACGTCCTACCTCCTACATCCTATGTTCTACCTCTTATGTCCTACCGTCTATGTCCTAACTCTTAACCAGGGCTGAAAAAACAAATCCAATGATTCACAACAAATCAATAACTGAAATAATAGTTCACCCATTTTGTCAATAAAAAAAAATAAAAAAATTTAATGTCATATTAGGTCATATCTTTGTCAACTATGTCCATGATTATGTCTCAGTCTTTCAGATTCCTTCTCTGTGTCAGATTATGTCAGATGCCCTTCCTCTGTGTTTCAGGCTGCTGTACGTGTCCCAGAACTACAGGATCCACACCAACTGTGACCAGACCAGGTCAGTCCTCCTCAAGCACATGGTCTAGTCCTGGTCTAGTCCCGGTTTAGTCCTGGTTTAGTCCTGGTTTAGACCTGGTTTAGTTCTGGTTTAGTCCTGTAGAATGCCGCAGTTAACACTTTATCGCCACCTTCACACCGGTAGAACGCCGCTGTTAACCCTTTAATGCCAAAGCACACCTGTAGAACGCTGTTGTTAACCCTTTAACGCCAAATCACACCTGTAGAACGCCGCTGTTAACCCTTTATTGCCCCATCACACCTGTAGAACGCTGCTGTTAACCCTTTATCGCCCCATCACACCATTAGAATGCCGCTGTTAACCCTTTAATGCCAAATCACACCTGTAGAACGCCGCTGTTAACCCTTTATCGCCCCATCAAACCTGTAGAACGCCGCTGTTAACCCTTTATCGCCCCATCACACCTGTAGAACGCCGCTGTTAACCCTTTATCGCCCCATCACACCTGTAGAACGCCGCTGTTAACCCTTTATCTCGCCCCATCAAACCTGTAGAACGCCGCTGTTAACCCTTTATCGCCCCATCACACCTGTAGAACGCCGCTGTTAACCCTTTATCGCCCCATCACACCTGTAGAACGCCGCTGTTAACCCTTTAATGCCAAATCACACCTGTAGAACGCTGTTGTTAACCCTTTAATGCCAAATCACACCTGTAGAACGCCGCTGTTAACCCTTTAACGCCAAATCACACCTGTAGAACGCCGCTGTTAACCCTTTAACGTCCCAGTGCGTCACACCTGGTGGAAACATGCAGCGCTGGCTTCATAAGAGCACACAGTTAATCATGCAAAAGTCTGCCAGTTCAACACAAACACAAATACAAAGCGAACATCAAGAAATTTGAGTGTGAAACCAGATAGCCAGAGGTGGGTAAAGGTAACGCCCTTTCCTTAGTGGCATTAACAACACTCTCTATACAATTCAGGTGTATTTATATGCACATGTGACCGAAGTACTTCACATAAAAGTCAACACAAAGCAGATCAATCAATTGAACCTGTTACAAATGCTAGCAGGAGCGCCCTCGGGGAAAAGAAGCCGCCTGACTGGTCTGTTCATATCTTGATTTAGGGACACAATAGTGAATAAAAGTACCTGGAATCACGCCCCGTGATGAAGTGTACATGGGCGTTTGAGGCTCCATCAACTGTGGCTCCAGTTCACTTTCTGTGGAAAAAACTGCTGAAAAACTGCTGAAAAAGTTACGTCGGAGAAGATGTGGATAAATCAATAAATGCTGATAAATTCTTTACTGTTTTTGTGCGGCCCGGTGGTTGGGGACCACTGATGGTAAATGGTCACATCTTTATATAGCGCTTTTCCACCTTCAAGGCACTCAAAGCTTTACAACAAGGAACCAGTCACCCATCATACACCAGTGTACGCAGACACTGGGGGCAAGTTGGGTTAAGTGTCTTGCCCAAGGACACAACGACAGCATTCATCTGTGAGCTGGAATTGCACCGCCAACCTTCGAGTCAGTGGCCCTAACCACTCAACCAATGATGTTTTATGTAGAGAGCGGGATTTGAACCGCCAACCTTCGGATCAGTGGACAAACACTCAACCTACTGAGCTACTGTCGCCCTGATATACAGTACAAACCTCCCCAGCACTATCTAAGTTTTAATGATAATTTTACTGAGATGCTTTCAGTCGTCTGCACAGACTTTGATGGTTAAGTCATTACAGGTGATTTTAATGTACATTTAGATAATGTGTTTGACAGAAAAACTAAAGAGCTTAGTTCTGTTCTTGAAACCTTTCTTCTGACTCAGCATGTCAGCTGTCTGATCATATCTTCTTTGACCTGTCTGTTGTCTGTTCCCAAACCAGTGGCTCGTCCTGCGGTTGTTCGAAGGAGACACATAAATGATAGAACAGGTGCCCTGTTCATGGAAATTATTCACTTTGAAAATGTCTCATGTTCTAATTTTGATGATTTGTTGAACTCTGCGACTTTGAGTGTTTTGAATGTTCTGGACACCATTGCCCCGATGAAGGTTAAAATGGTTAAAGAAAAGCAGAAAGTGAAACAGATTAATAAACTCTTCAGCTCTGCTGCCACTAGAACTAATTTCCACATCTAAGTGCAATGAGTTTGTAGTATTCTTTAATGAGAAGGCATTAAAAATGGCATCAGTTCCAACAACCCAGCACCCACCTAGACATTTAGAGCTGACTCACTTTGCACCTCCCTGCTACATGCTGCCTCCATGTGTTACCCACTAGATTTCTAAAGTCTGTGCTCAACAGTTTGCAATCACCACTCGTTTGCATAGATAACATGTCACAATCTGGAACTTTCCCAAGATCTTTGAAAGGTCCCTGACCTGTGCAGTGCCCCAGGGGTCAATCCTGGGACCTCTGCTGTTCAATCTCTACATGCTGCCATTAGGCCAGTTAATATGCAGGAATAATGTGTCCTGCCACAAATGAGACTCAGATGTCTCACTGATATAGATCTGACTGTCTCACTGTGACCCTTGTGTCATTTCCGACCCAAAACCAACTCAGTCACAGCAGAACTCTGACATTTCTTCATCAAATGGGTTGAAAATTGGGCCAGTTTTTCCATTTTCATGATTTTTATCAATAATAAAATTTGAAAAAAAATGTGTGTGTTCCTCCAGTAGAGTTACATTGAAGTGTGTATATATCTATATATATATATATATCTATATCTATCTATATCTATCTATCTATCTATCTATCTATCTATATATATATATATATATATATATGTATATATATATATATATATATACACACACATATATATATACATACATATGTATATATATGTGTATATATGTATATGTGTGTGTGTATATATATGTGTGTATATATGTATATATATGTATGTGTATATATATATATATATATGTATGTGTGTATATATATATATATATATATATATATATATATATATATATATATATATAATTTAACACACAAAAAAAACTCAACCCCTCTTTGCACTTTGACCAAATAGTGTTTGTCAAGTACAGTGGTGGCGGTGGAGTTACAGGGACATTTTGGAAAAAAAAGCTAATTTTTTACTAAAATATAAAATACTAAAATATGTTTTACTAAATCTAGCCAAAAATATAAATAGTTATTTTATGGCTGAATTAGAAGAGAAACAAATTTGGGTCAAATTGACCCCAGAGGAATTTCAATGTAACTCTACAGGAGGAACACACTGGCTTAAAGAGGTTTCTTCTGTATCTTTTGTTCTCACGCTGTTCCTTCATCAAAGACATGAAGAGGTTTTAGATGTCATCCATGTTTGAGTAATCTAGAGATCTCTCCAGGGCCCTATTCAAACCCTCCGTACAATTAGCAGTACGAGCCTGTACAAGGCTCCGCCCACAAGCCAATGCCACCCATGCTCCCTCATGACAGTTCTCTATAAATATATGAAGGGAATATTTTGCTCATTACATCATGTTTTCAGTACATTTTGACGGTTATGAGATAAATAAATAATATAAACTATATAAGAACAGTATCAAGATGCAAGATGCAATACAAACATTCAAAATAACATAAAAAGTTCCATACTGAGGCTTTAAAACCACAGTGTTTTGTGTTTCAGCTTCGAGGCTCAGACCAGCCCACGGCTGCTCCTGCCACAACCACCGCACCTGCTGCCCCTGCTGCACCTGCCATACCAGTCACACCGGTTAGAATTTAACTTCTGAGATGTTTAACTCATTTGGATGAAGTTTGTCCTAAAACAGTGAAACTTGTGTGTGTGTTTCAGACAGGAGTATGCACAGCCGAACATCATGAAAGGGTGAGGTCAGAGGTCAGAGGTCATTGCCCCATTTGTCCCATTGTTCACACTGAGAATGCCCAGATACTATAGTAACTGTAGTATGGACAAAGCTCATGTTTGAGATTGGTCGGATTAAACTGACTCTTGAATATAAACAGTTTTACTGATAAATACTATACACACGTGACCACAGCACACGGGACAAACAGACTTAAAACAGATTTGGCCGTGATAGCGGATGTTGTTTTGATTTCAGACGCACAGATGTCGCCACGGTAACGCCCTGGCTCGCCCCCATCGTCTGGGAGTCGACCTTTGACCCTGTGCTGATGGACGCCATCTTTAAACCCCAGAACCTCACTATCGCTGCCACCGTGTTTGCTGTCGGGAAGTCAGTCGCATGACCTTTGACTTAATCCTTCTGACCCCTTAACACTCTGATCTATCAGTCACATCACAGACCTTTGACCTAACCCAGGGGTGGACAAACTTGGTAGCTTTTGCTAATTTGAATGCGAGCAAAAAACTTGCCTTGATACTTTGATCGGACTTATTATTAAATATTTTGTCCACTCCGTATTAAACACTCGGTGTTCACTATCCACTTTTCTTTTCTGTGATAAGCTCATTTTTTTGTACAGGACAGAATGCGTTCAGCCAAATTTACCAAAATGTTCGATGCTGCAGCTTGACTCTGAAACACGTCAAGATCGCGATGGACACCTTTGCATTTGAGGACAAACGCCTCCGACGCGCGTTGTGGACGCTCTGGACGCGCATCCAGAGCATCCACAACGTCCATTGTGGTCTGCGAGTGCCTTTGGATGTTTAGTTTTCCCTGTGTCTTTGTGAACGCTGCAGACCAGGTTGAGAGAGTGACTTTAGTGTATTTATTACATAAAACTTATCAACGGAGGCGATCAGCTCTGCGGCGTCTCTGACGCTTGAAAATGCGCAGCAGAAATGCAGAGCGGCCAAGACACACGTCCACAGAGACTTTACATGTGAAACAACATAAAGAAGGAGGAAAATAACATAAGGACGACAGCAGAATAAGTTTTAAAAAAGAGCAAAAAGGGCTGTAACCTGCGGATGGAGTCTGCTTTAGTTTTTTTGGATCAGTGACTGCAGGAAAAAGAACATTACGAGACATTACAGCGGGGCGGCGCCAGGACGAAGAGGCGGGGACAGAGGAACTGAGAAATACACCTGCAGCCGCAAAACATATAGAGTAATTGTAAAAAAAAATAATGCTTTCTACTTTTTCATTTAACGCGGGGTATTTTTGGAACGTAATAAATGAGGGACCACTGTATAGCTTACGAAAAAACAATGAATAAGCCGAACTGCACCATAAGCCGCAGTTTCCAAGTGTAGAAAAAAAGTAGCGGCTTATAGTCCGGAAATTACGGTAATTTGGTCACATTCAGCGGGCTGGATTAATAAGGCCAACGGGCCGTGTGTGGCGCCCAGGCCTCAGTTGGCCCCCCCTGACCTAACCCCTCTAACCCTCTGACCTACACATCAGTCACATGACCTTTGACCTAACCCCTCTAACCCTCTGACCTACACATCAGTCACATGACCTTTGACCTAACCCCTCTAACCCTCTGACCTACACATCAGTCACATGACCTTTGACCTAACCCCTCTAACCCTCTGACCTACACATCAATCACATGACCGCCATTTCTAGTGTATAACACTTCTATGACCTGTACCCTCTAACTATACATTACATCTGCACCCCAAATCCTCTGCACCTCCACACCTCCTCTCCCCACCTCTCTCCTTACCTCCTCTCTCTCACCTCCTCTTTCTTTACCTCCCCTCACTTCCTCTGCTCACCTCCTCCACACCTCCTCTCTCCTCCTCCTCTTCTTCTCTCTCCACTCCTCCTCTTCTTCTCCTCACCTTCTCTTCTCCTTCCTCTCTCTACTCCTCACCTTCTTTTTCCTCCTCCTCTTCTGCTCCTCACCTCCTCTTTCCTTACCTCCCCTCACCTGCTCTTCTCACCTCCCCTCACCACTTCCTCTTCTTCTCCTCTCTCCTCCTCACCCCCTCACCTCCTCTCTCCTTACCTCACATCCTCTCTCCTGACATCCCCTCACCTCCTCCTCTTCTCCTCACCTTCTCTCTCCTCTCACTTCCTCTCTCCTCCTCCTCTCCTACTCACCTCCTCTTCTCACCTCCTCTCCTCCTCTTCTTAATCTCTTCAGGTATATGCAGTTCCTGAAGGACTTCCTCGAGACCTCTGAGCAGTTTTTCTTCGTTGGTTTTAACGTTCACATTTATGTTTTCACTGATCGCCCCAACGACATCCCAAAAGTCCAACTGGCCCCGGGACGAAAGGTACCATAAACCAGGACTAAACCGGGATTATAACAGGACTAAAGCAGGTCTAAATCATGACTGAACCAGGACTATAACAGGACTAAAATGGGACTAAACCAGGTCTAAACCAGGTCTAAACCAGGACTCAACCAAGACTTAACCAGGTCTAAACCAGGTCTAAACCAGGTCTAAACCAGGACTCAACAAATACCAAATCAAGACTAAACCAGGACTAAAATGGGACTAAACCAGGTCTAAACCGGGTCTAAACTAGGTCTAAACCAGGTCTAAACCAGGTCTAAACCAGGACTCAACCAAGACTTAACCAGGTCTAAACCAGGTCTAAACCAGGTCTAAACCAGGTCTAAACCAGGACTCAACCAGGACTCAACAAATACCAAATCAAGACTAAACCAAGACTAAACCAGGACTAAAACAGGTCTAAACCAGGTCTAAACCAGGACTAAACCAAGACTAAACCAGGTCTAATCCAGGACTAAACCAAGACTAAACCAGGTCTAAACCAGGACTAAACCAAGACTAAACCAGGTCTAAACCAGGTCTAAACCAGGACTCAACCAAGACTTAACCAGGTCTAAACCAGGACTCAACCAGGACTCAACAAATACCAAATCAAGACTAAACCAAGACTAAACCAGGACTAAACCAGGTCTAAACCAGGTCTAAACCAGGACTAAACCAAGACTAAACCAAGTCTAATCCAAGACTAAACCAAGACTAAACCAGGTCTAAACCAGGACTAAACCAAGACTAAACCAGGTCTAATCCAGGACTAAACCAAGACTAAACCAGGTCTAAACCAGGACTAAACCAAGACTAAACCAGGTCTAAACCAGGACTGAACCAGTCTAGTCCCTGGTCTCTGGTCCGGTCTCTGGGATCTGGTCTCAGTTCTGGTCTCTGGTGTCTGGTCTCTGCTCTGGTCTAGTGTCTGGTCCCTGGTGTCTGTTGTTTGGTCTGGTCTCTACTCCCTGGTATCTAGTCTGGTCTCTGGTCTCTGGTCTCTGGTCTCTGGCCTGTGGTCTGGCCTCTGGTCTAGTCTCTGGTCTCTGGTCTGGTCCCGGTCTAACCCTGGTCTCTGGTCTCTGATCTGGTCTCTGGTCTAGTCTCTGATCTCTGGTTTCTGGTCTCTAGCCTGGTCTCTGGTCTAGTCTCTGGTCTGGTCTCTAGTCTAACTTTGGTCTCTGGTCTGGTCTCTGATCGTGGTCTAACCCTGGTCTCTGCTCTGGTTTAGGTCTCGGTGCGTGCGGTCAGTTCTTCTCAACGTTGGCAGGAGATCTCAGCTCGTAGGATGGAGATGGTGCACGCTCTGCTTTTGGAGCTGAGCGGCTCCACACACTTCATTTTCTGTTTGGACGTTGACTCCAAGTTCCACGGACGCTGGAGCTCGGAGAGCCTGGGAGAACTGGTGGCTGTGGTACACCCAGGTCTGGACCAGGACTAGGACTGGACTAGAACTTAAACAGGACTAAACCATCACCAGGACTTGGATTGAGGCCGGGCTAAACCGTGACTTAATCAGGACTGGGAATCTTCAGACCAAACTCTGACCTTTGATCCTACCCCTGCAGGTTACTATGGCCAGCCACGGAGCCAGTTCCCCTTTGAGCGACGGACCAAGTCCAGGGCCTACATGGCTCCCTCTGAAGGAGACTTTTATTACTGCGGTGGTGCATTTGGGGGAAGTCTGGACCAAGTCCTGGTCTTAACCCAGACCTGCTCCAAGAATTACAGAGACGACGAGAAGGAGGGAGTGGAGGCCGTCTGGCTAGAGGAGAGCCACCTGAACAGGTGAGAGGGAGGAGGAAGACAGCCACCTGAACAGGTGAGAGGGAGGAGGATGATTAAGAGAGCCACCTGAACAGGTGAGAGGGAGGAGGAGGAGAAAGAGAGCCACCTGAACAAGTGAGAGGGAGGAGGATGAGGAAGAGAGTCACCTGAACATGTGAGAGGGAGAAGAGTCACCTGTGTGTGTGTGTGTGTATGTGTGTATTATCTTATATTTGATGATGTATATTTTTTAGATATTTCTGGAAGAACAAACCTTTGAAGGTCCTGTCTCCTGAGTATCTGTGGCAGGATTTTAAACCTCGAAATCCTGAGATCCGGATCATCCGATTCTCCGGAGTCATCAAGAACTACGCTGCCATCAGGCCCAACGTGTAACTACAGCATGAACTGAATTAGAACTGAACCAGGACCGAACCAGGTCTAAACCGGGACTGAACCTGAACTAAGACCAGGTCTTCTCAGAGTTTTTTAGATCAGATCTCTGCTTCTGCTCTAAGCCTCCTTTGAGCTGCTCCTAGTCTGGCCAGCTGGGGACACAGTAATGTGAAAGGACCATACACACTCCAGAAGGGGGCGCTCCTCTCCTCCTCTCCTCCTCTGCCCCTCTCTTTTTCTGCCCCTCTGCCGCTCTACTCCTCTCACTCTCTCCTCTGCTCTCCCTCTCCGCTGCTCTGAGTCTCTCCTCTGCTCTGAGTCTCTCCTCTGCTCTGAGTCTCTCCTCTGCTCTGAGTCTCTCCTCTGCTCTGAGTCTCTCCTCTGCCTCTCGGCTCATCTCCTCCTCTGCTCCTCTCTTCTGCTCCTCTGACTTTCTCCTCTTCTCTCCTTGTTGGTCTACCTATGCTCCTCTCGTCTTGTTATAAATATATATATATATTTAAAGTGAATAAGGTTTTAAAAATGTAAAAATATTTTAATAGTGTGTACAAAGGTTTACAGCCTGTGCAGCAGGTGGCGCTGTTTGACAAGGGATGCATATTTAAATGTTTACTTTTTACAAATGAATAAAATTATAAATGTTTGTCTGAAGCTCATTTTCACTCAGGTTTATGTTTCAAACCATATTTGTGAATGTGACAGGTGAGAGGTGTGACAGGAGCACATAGTCTGACGGCTGAAGGTTGTGACAGGTGAGGGTTGGAACGGCTGAGAGGTGTGACAGGTGAGGGGCGTGACAGGTGAGGGCTGTGACAGGGGAAGGTTCACAGCTTAGAGGTGTGACAGGTGAGGGGCGTGACAGGTGAGGGCTGTGACAGGGGAAGGTTCACAGCTGAGAGGTGTGACAGGTGAGGGCTGTGACAGGGCAAGGTTCACAGGTGAGGGGTGTACAGGTGGGGATGGGGGGGTGACAGGAGCCTGTTCAGGTTTGTGGAGTTTGGTTCAAATCACACTCCCAGTTAAAACTTTGGACACCTCTGAGTCACTTTTTTTATTGTATTATTACATTGTACATTTTATAAACTCACAGAAGAACATCATTTATATGAAGATTGATGTAGTTTAAAAAAAATGTTAAAGAACTCTACTATTTATAAATATTTTATATTCAAATCCTCAAAGTATCCACCCTTTGCATTATCGAAAAATATTTAGCAGAGTTATTTCACTTCGTCATATATTTGATGTCTTGTGTGTGTTTATAAAATGTTGTCACGGATCATAAAAAAGCACGGGGGGGCGGGGCTATAAGTCGGGTATTTACACGTGTTTTACAGAAGTACTTGTCGTTATGATGAGGGCTCCTGGAATAAAAAAAAAATTCAACATTTCTCACGTTTATAAAAAAATAAAAGTAAATAAATAATAATAAAACTCAAAGCCGAACCAGCCGTGCGCCCTGTCAGTCACCTCAAACTCTCGTCTGATTGGCTCTCACAGCAGGCCACGCCCCCACACCCGGAACAGCGGGAAACAAACGCGGCAGTGGTTCCTGCATAAACATGGATCTATGAATGTTAAAATAACGTAAACAAACGAGTCTGAGGAAGAGAAAAGACGAGTGTAAGTGTACACTTGTATGAGTTAAAAACGTTTTGAACTTCACGGCGTAGGACACGGGAGGACAAGGGGAGGACACAGCTGAGGACACGGTGGAAATCAGTTTGATTTTAGGCAGTTTGTCTCTGTTTCTGTTCCTCTCTGATCCCTCTCTATTCCTATCTTCTCCTTTCTCCTCTCTCCTCCTCTCCTCTGTTTTCTTCCTCTCTCCTCTCCTCCTCTGAACCCTTTCTCTTCCTCTCCTCTTCTCTCCTCCTCTGAACCCTTTCTCTTCCTCTCTCCTCTCTTATTCTCTCCTCCTCTCTGAACCCTCTCTATTTCTCTCTCTTCCCCTCTCTTCTCCTCTGAACCCTCTCTCCTCTCTTACAGGAGCAGATGTAGCTGATGGAGCAGATGGAGGCAGAGGTGGTGGAGTTTGTGGTTCCGGTGGAAAACAGTAAAACTCTGTTTGTTTGGAACTTGGAGGCCTCTCATCCTGAACATGTCTTGCTGGTGAGAACTAGAACATTAAGAATATTTGGAACATTTAACACATTTAGGACATTTTAAATATTTAGAACATGGAAAATATTTAGAATATTTAAACATTTAGACATTTTAAATATTGCCTTGGTGTAATGTTTAATAGTGTTTTTTTTTCCAAAGGGAAATGAGAGTTTTAGCACAGCTGGTTGAAAGAGCTGGAGCTTCCTCTCAAGCCGCCATCTTGACTAATCTCCCACATTCCACCATAGACATACATGTGGAACACCCCCAGAGTGATGTCACTGTGTTGTGTTGGTGAAGTGTTTTGTGTCCAAACATGTCTCTGTAACTCCTCAAGCTCTCCCCCATGTCTCCTCCTCCTCTTGTCTCTAAGCCCTCTCTCACCTCTCCTCTCATCCTCCTCCCTTCTCTAACCCCTCTCTCCTCTTCCACAGGCCTCACTCTTTTCCTCCTCCTCATCTAACCTCTCTCCTCTCCTCATCCTCTCTCGTCTAACCCCTTTCTTTCTCTCTTTCCTGCAGTCCTCCCTCTCCTCTTCCCTCCTCTCCTCTCTCCTGTCCTCTCCTCATCTCATCTCCTCCTCTCTAACCCCCACTCTCTCCCTCTCTCCCGCAGGCCTCCGTCTCCTCCCTTTCCCTCTTCTTCGGGCCTCGGTACCTCCTCTCTCCTCCTCTCTCCTCTCTAAACCCCTTTCTCTTTCCTGCAGGCATCCCTGTTCTCCTCCTTTGGGCCTCTGTACCTTTCTCTCTCCCCCCTCTGTCTAACCCCCTCTCTCTCCCCCACAGGCCTCCCTCTCTTTCCTCTTCTTCTCCTTTGGGCCTCTGTACCTTCCTCTCTCCTCCTCTCTAATCCACTCTCTCTCCCCCACAGGCCTCCCTCTCCTCTCTCTTCTCCTCCTTTGGGCCTCTGTACCTGGTCAAACTCTCTCCTGCGTCTCCTGGTTTCTTGTCGGCTCTGGTCAAGTTTTTCTCATCTGGCCACGCGTCTCGAGCTCAGAAAGAGACCGACGGAAAAGCCCTGCTCCGGATGCCCTCCCACAGCCAGATGCCCTCCCAGAGCGTGCTCCAGATTCCTTCCCTCGCTCAGGCAGCCTCCCACAGTCTGCTCCAGCACCGGCCGCTCAAGGTCAGATGCCTTTCCCTTGTGTCAGATTGTGTCAGCTGCCCTCCTCATGTGTCAGATTGTGTCAGATGCCCGCCCGTCCTGTTTTTTCTCAGGTCCGTCTGAGCTCGAAGAAGACTCCTCACTTCTTGTCCCATAGCATGCCTCTAAGCCACGCCCACTGTCTGAATCTGGCCAATCACCTTTTGGGATTCAATGGCTGGACCTCTGACATCATCACTGTGAGATGCTCTTGTGTTTTAACCCTGTCAGTGCTTGACCCTGTCCCGCAGTCATTCCTCCCTCTTCCTAGCCTTTCAGTACCCCTACTGTGAGGTCCCCCTTTGGAGGTCCCCCTTTGGAGGTCTCCCTTTGGAGGTCCCTATTTCTCCACATACACCACTCCGCTTGAGTACAGACTTCTTTAGTTTAATGAGGGATGGTGTATTAGCGCCACCACCAAACTGCATCGTTTTACATGATCAGTGAGGTCAAGCCCCGGGGCCTAAACATGGCCGCTCATTGAAGTGAGTGGGCCGTGCTCAGTGGCACATACCACTAGTTTAGCCGGTCCTGCCCATGGACCATGCGCAGTTGAGCTACCCCCCATGAGCGATGAGAACAAGCGTAGTGGAGGCAAGGGAAAAATAAATTACAAAATATAAATGATAATGTTTCCAGGAACTTCTGAACCATGTTCCAAACCTGCGGCTCATTCATGACAGTTGGGCTTGTTCACATCGCTCACATGCTCGTTCACGTCTTGCCATGTGACTGCTCTAACCAATCAGAGCTTGAGCTTAGCTAGAGCAGACAGAGAGCATTGCCGAAGCTAATGATTAAAAAGACTTTAAGACAACAGACTGAGAAAAAGTTTACGTTCTGAAAATATAGATCAAAATCACAAATTTTGACATTTGTGAATGTTGTAGGTGCCCTTGTTAGCCCCTGTAAGTCCCTGTCAGGTGAACACGACCAGTTTGTGATTACATTGCGCTCTATGAGAAAAATCCTTTCTGGGCAGGAGGAATTCTTTTGTTGTAGTATCAATGAGCAGCCAATAGTCCAACTACAGCTCTAAGCAGCGGGACCCTCCAGTAATTTGAACAGATCTATGAGTGAAGTCCTAGGCTTATGTTTGTCACTGCTCAGTGTAAAAGACCCTCTGTGTCGGTGCCACAGCTGAAGGAGCTGGACCCGGACTTGGACCCAGACCAGAACCATGACACTGGGGCAGTGACTCTGAGGCTGGGCTGTTTACTGCATCTCCACTTCCCCTTCCACGAGATCACCACCAGGGGTGCCACTGTGCTGCAAGACACTCTTAACTGCTCAGGTACAACCATTGATTTAGTAGATGTATATCTAAACTGCTAGTCGTCACATTCCAAACAAGAAGTGCTTATAGGCACACGTCGGTTCTCCTCCTCTCTCTCTTCCTCTCTCTCTCCTCTTCTCATCCCTCTCTCTTTGCAGACCCAGTGGAGATGTTGCGTTGGCGTGGCCGTCTGCAGAGAGCTGTGAGAGAGAAGGCTCTGGTCCAGGCATTCTCCAACGTTCTGCTTGTTCTTGTTGGTTTGTGCTCCTCTAAACTCTCCTCATACCCTTGCTTTAAAAGGCCCATATTACACAAACTGAAGTGTGATATCCCCGCTTTAAAGGGCCCGCACTACACAAACGACCCATTTTACCCAACGGGCCCTAACTCACGTGAGCGTTAAGCCATGTTCTAATTTTGTTACCTTCTCAAAAAACATACCCGGAGTCGTGTCTGTTTCATTCACACGTTTCAGTAACCCTTTATTATTGTCTGCATCTTCAAAGTTCAAAATACTCTGTTTCACCTTGTGATGTCATGAAGTGGTAGTTTTAAGATTATTCTTAGTCTCAAATGAACTGCTTCAAGAGTTTCATGACTCCAGAGGCGCTCAAAGACCCACTTTTCAAAACTGAAATTGAAAGTAAAAGTGAAACTGTAGGACAGTTTTTCTCAGACTATGATGCGCTAACAAGCTCCTGAGTGTTTTCAGAGTCAGGTCTAATCACATCTTTGGTCCTTTGGGTCATTTCTATTTAGAACTACAGTGGAAATGATGTAGTCCTGGTTTAGACCTGGTTCATTCCTCATTTAGAGCTGCTTTAGACCTGCTTTAGACCTGCTTTAGACCTGCTTTAGACCTGCTTTAGACCTGCTTTAGTCTATGTTCAAACCTGGTTCAGGCCTGGTTCAGGCCTGGTTCAGACCTGGTTCAGACCTGGTTCAGACCTGGTTCAGACCTGGGTCAGACCTGGGTCAGACCTGGGTCAGACCTGGGTCAGACCTGGGTCAGACCTGGTTCAGACCTGGTTCAGACCTGGTTCAGACCTGGTTCAGACCTGGTGATACTTGTAAAACAAAATGTCTTTTAGTGTTTTTTGTCACCATGATTCCTATTTTTGTTCTGATACAGCTCAAAATCACACTAAAGCTGTTCCACTTGTTCTCATGTTCCTAATGTTCTTGTGTTCCTTATGTCCCTCCATGTTTTTATGTTTTCATATTTGGCATGTTCTTATGTTCCACATGTTCTCACATGTCCCTCATGTTCTTATGTGTCTCATGTTCTTCATGTTTTCTTGCTCCTCATGTTCCTTATGTTTCTCATATTCCTAATGTTCTTATGTTCTTCATGTTCTTATGTTCCTCTGTTTTTTCAGGAAATGGTAAAGTTGTGGTCGATCTAAAAGAGCTTCATCAGTTTGACCCTGAGGAGGAGGAGCAGCTTCTACAGGTCTGACCCTGTCTCTGTTTCATTTATTCCCTGGTTTTGTCCTGGTTTAGTCTTGATTTAGTCTACTTTTTTGTCCTGGTCTAGTGAATGGATGTTTTCTGGGTGTGTTTTGGATCTTTTCTGGATGTTTTCTAGACCTCGTTTAGTCCTGGTTTAGACCTTGTTTGGATCTGGGTGTCTTTTGGATGTTTGCCGGATTGCTTTTGGATATTTTTGTTTTGCATGTGTTCTATATATAGACATTCTAGATGTCTTTTGGATGTCTATTGGATATTTTCTGTGTGTGTTTTGGAGTTTTGTGTTGATGACAGAGGAATAATGTTTGAGACTCACAAACGCCTTTGTATCTTTTAACTTTTCTTCACAAACTGAAGTAAAACAGATCAATCTTTATCTCAAATTCAAACCTGAAAATTACGCCTGTGTTTTTCTTCTGTTTTGCTGCAGGTGACGGAGGTGAGTCTTCCTCCCGATGAAGACGAGGAGTTGGAGCTCACGGTGTCCTGAGCCTCTACACAGGGGTGCTGTTCTCTCTGTACAGAATGCACCCTCTCACCTGAAGCTTCCCAGTTCAGTCCTCATGAGCAGATAATTTAGTGGTTTTATTTTATTTTAAAGTGTTTCATAAAAAAGGTGTGTTTTGTGTAAAAAATTAACAAATGTGAAATAAAAATATTTTATTTAAATCTAGAGTTTATATTTGAAACAAACAAAGGGGCAGGGCTCTGTGCTCTGATTGGTTGATCTGGTGTAGGCTCTGCTCTCTGAATGATCAAGTCTGTGGAGTGAAGAGTTTGTTGTATTCTTCTTCAAACGAGATGCGTTTCATTCGCTCCAGAGAGAGGAGAGTGAGACCTCCCTGTGGACAACAAAACAGCTTTTAGAAAGTACTGCATTACAAGTAATGTAATACAAGTAGTGATTATACAGCAAATGTTAGACCAGGTTTAAGAATGCAAACTGTCATGGTTTAGTCTTGGTTTACACCTGGTTTAGACCTGGTCTAGTTCTGGTTTAGTCCAGGTTTATTCCTGGTTTAGTCCTGTTTCTATCTCATGTTTAAATAAGACGTGTCTGTTTTGTTTAAATAAAGTTACCCAGCTGAAGACGGAGAAGAAGCAGAACAAAATGGCAGCTCGTGCAGCGTCGGCACCAGCATCCAAAGGATCACTGTTCACTGCAGAGACCTGCCACTGATGAGCCAGGAAACAGAAGGAGACAAACCAGAGGAGGCTCCACACACCTGAGGAGACGAGCAGGAGGTCAGAGAAGGATGAGAGGAGGTCAGAGGAGGAGAAGGAGAAGGTCGGAGGAAGAGAGGAGGACCTGAGGTTAGGATGTCGGCCATCACGACTCTCTTGCGGTCTCTGACAGAGCCGATCTGGGGGAAGTACAGGTCGAGGGCGATGAAGGCAGAGCTAACGATGAAAGCCAGAGACCCCGCCCACTCGCCGAAGCGACAGGCGGCGGCGTTTCCGTTAAAGATGCAGAGGTCTACCGGCGAGTCTGGTCGGTTCACAAAGCCTTCATTTGAGATACAGCCGAGAACCACCAGAGCGAAGATCTGAGCGGGAAACAAGTCTCTGGGTTAAACCTGCATTTGACCCCTCCCTCAACTCATATTTTTGCTAATTTTTTGCCAGATGTCACAACCCAAATACACACATTCTACACACACACACTCTCTCTGTACACACACTTTCTACACACACACACTCTATACACACACACACACACTCTGTACACACACTATACACATGCTCTCTACACACACACTCTCTCTACACACACACACACACTCTCTCTACACACACACACACACACACACACACACACACACACACACACACACACTCTATATACACACACACACACACACACTATACACACACTAAACACACACTCTCTCTACACACACACTAAACACACACTCTCTCTATACACACACTATACACACACTATACACACTCTACACACACACACACACTGTCTATACACACACTCTATACATATGCTCTCTACACAGACACACACACTATACACACTACACACACACACACACACACACACACACACACACACACACACACACACACACACACACACAGTCTACACTGACCTAAAGGATTATTAGGAACACCTGTTCAATTTCTCCTTAATGCAATTATCTAATCAACCAATCACATGGCAGTTGCTTCAATGCTTTTAGGGGTGTGGTCCTGGTCAAGACAATCTCCTGAACTCCAAACTGAATGTCAGAATGGGAAAGAAAGGTGATTTAAGCAATTTTGAGCGTGGCCTGGTTGTTGGTGCCAGACGGGCCGGTCTGAGTATTTCACAATCTGCTCAGTTACTGGGATTTTCACGCACAACCATTTCTAGGGTTTACAAAGAATGGTGGGAAAAAACTTCCAGTCTGCGGCAGTCCTGTGGGCGAAAATGCCGTGTTGATGCAAGAGGTCAGAAGAGAATGGGCCAAGTGATTTAAGCTGATAGAAGAGCAACGTTGACTGAAATAACCACTTGTTACAACCGAGGAATGCAGCAAAGCATTTGTGAAGCCACAACACGCACAACCTTGAGGCGGATGGGCTACAACAGCAAAAGACCCCACCGGGTACCACTCATCTCCACTACAAATAGGAAAAAGAGGCTACAATTTGCACGAGCTCACCAAAATTGGACAGTTGAAGACTGGAAAAATGTTGCCTGGTCTGATGAGTCTGGATTTTTGTTGAGACATTCAAATGGTGGAGTCAGAACTTGGCGTAAACAGAATGAGAACATGGATCCATCATGCCTTGTTACCACTGTGCAGGCTGGTGGTGGTGGTGTAATGATGTGGGGGATGTTTTCTTGGCACACTTAAGTTCCGTTAGTGCCAATTGGGCATCGTTTAAATGCCACGGGCTACCTGAATATTGTTTCTGACCATGTCCATCCCTTCATGACCACCATGTACCCGTCCTCTGATGGCTACTTCCAGCAGGATAATGCACCATGTCATAAAGCTCGAATCATTTCAAATTGGTTTCTTGAACATAACAATAAGTTCACTGTACCACAATGGCCCCCACAGTCACCAGATCTCAACCCGATAGAGCATCTTTGGGATGTCGTGGAACGGGAGCTTCGTGCCCTGGATGTGCATCCCACAAATCTCCATCAACTGCAAGATGCTCCTGTCAATATGGGCCAACATTTGTAAAGAATGTTTCAGCACCTTGTTGAATCAGTGCCACGTAGAATTAAGGCAGTTCTGAAGGCAAAAGGGGGGCGAAAGGCACACACACACACCAACACACTACATACACAGACATACTCTACACACACACACGCGCACACACATTACACACATACCCACATTCTACACACACATACACACACGCTCTACACACTCACACATGCACACACACACACACTACACATGAGGGGTGAGTCGGGTGCCCTTCCAGACTCACCCAGCTGAGCAGACGCAAAACTGTGATTGGCTGCTTCAAGAAGGTCATCAGGTCAAAGGCTCCACCCGCTTTCAGTCCGTAGCTCTCCATAGCCCCGCCCCCTTTAGCGAGGCCTCGCCCCTCTCACAGGCCCCGCCTCCCCGAGGCTCTAAAACACAGAAATATCACAGACCTTAATACTAACCCTGTAGTCACGGCTGCCCCGGGGCAGAGCCCGGGTTCTGTTACATCACAAATATCATTTCTATCAGTGACTCCCTGCCCCAAGCACACCTCAACATCTGGGAGGGCATCTGACACACCTCAACATCTGGGAGGGCATCTGACACACTGCAGTGTCTGGGAGGGCAGGATGGGAGGGCCCCTGGCACACAGAGGAAGGGGGTCTGACACACACGAGGGATGATGGGAGGAGCCTCTGACACAGTGTATCACATGGAGCAGTCCCATGACAGAGGGGTGAGGGGCTGTGGGTCACATGTTGAGAGTTCTGAGTTTAAATACTTTATAAATAAAATAAACTTTGTTAATTTTTCAAAACATCATTTAAGTTTAAAATGACGTTCATAAAACTCCTTGTCTATGACCCCTGCATCTGACCTGTGGCTGTCCACCCGAGCCTGAGCAGGTTTAACCCGAATCTAACTGTTTGACTGAGACTAAACTCCATCAGCTGATCCGTCATGAGACTGCAACAACCAACAACAGCCCCATTCACTCTTCCTAGGTCTAACTGCTACCTCCTAAGTCCTAACTCCTACCTCCTAACTCCTGTGTCCTACCTTCAATGTCCTAGCTCCTCCCCCTCTCCCCCAAACTCAAACTCTGACAGAGGTGAGTTCAAACCCTCTGTGCCCTGGGGCAGACTGACCAAGGTGTGGCTGCCGCTTTGCTCCCTCTGACATTCACAGAACAGGAAGAAGTGTCTGGCCCCATGATGCTCCAGAGAGGCAAGGGGGGCTGCTGCAGGTTTTACCCAGAAACAGTGCACCAAACCTGGGCACATTCCAAAGATAGCCCCCTGCAGAGCTCCAGGACAAGGAGGGGGCCTGACTCAGAGTTTACCCTCAAACTGTGCTCTGGTCCTGAGTGAGAAACAAGCACCGTACCTGGGTCCAAAATATAAGAATAGCAAAGAAAATACACCAACCTGCTTCAGTCCGGAGGAGTCTGGAGTAAAACCTCGAATGGTCCTGGTTTAGTCCTGGCTCAGTCCTGGTTTAGGCCTGGTTTAGAGCTGGTTAATACCTGGTTTAGTCCTGGTTTAGACTTGGTTCAGTCCTGGATTAGACCTGGTATAGAGTTGATTAATACCTGGTTTAGTGCTGGTTTAGACCTGGTTTAGTCCTGGTTTAGACCTACTTTAGTACTGGTTCAAACCTTGTTTAGTCCTGGTTTAGTCCTGGTTTCTCCGTCTCTGATCTGAGTCTTGTGGTCTTGTGGTCAACTGATTTTAGACCCGCCCCCAAAACCTCACTCACCAATCAGAAAGCTCAGACCAGCTATACTTTGCTAGTACTGCAAATACTAATATTAACTGTTTCTTTTTACCATTTCTATTTCTATTTCTTTTCTTTTTCTTACTACTTAAATATTACTGCTCCTGTACTTTAACCTCAGTTTCCTGTGTTTTATTGGTCTATTTGTTGTTATATTACAGTGATAATTCAGATTTATGGCATTTGTGGGGTATTTGCAGAGTGTGAAGTGTTTGTAGTGCTTGTAGAGTATTTGTGGAGTGTTCGTAGAGTGTTATTGGTGTGTTTGTGGAGCGTTTATGGAGTGTTTATAGAATGTTTGTTAAGTGTTAATGTCGTGTTCATGGAGTGTTTGAGTCACTCAGAGTTTAGACTCACTTATGGTTTAGAATCAAGGTTTAGACTCACCCACAGTTTACACTCACTCGGTTTAGATTCAGGGTTTAGACTCACTCAGGGCTTAGATTTAGGGTTCAGACTTACTATAGAGTATTTGCAGAGTGTTAATAGAGTGTTTATACAGTGTTTGTAGAGTATAGTGTTTGTACAGTGTTTGTGGAGTATTTGTAGGATGTTTGTGGAGTGTTTATAGAGTGGTGTAGAGTGTTAATGCAGTGTTTGGTGTATTTGTGTTTGTGGAGCTTTTGTAGAGTGCTAGTGGAGACTGTTCATAGAGTGTTAATAGAGTCTTCATAGAGTAGAGTGTAGAGTGTTTATGGAGTGTTTGCCTCACTCAGGGCTTAGACTCACTCATGGTTTAAACTCACTATAGAGTGTCTGTAAAGTGTTTGTAGAGTGGTTAAAGAGTGTTTATAGTGTGTTAATTAAGTGTTTATAGACTGCTATAGATTGCTAAAGACGTGAGCGATGCCATAGTGGACACCTCTGCTCACGCTGATCCTCATAAATGCAGCTATTATAATATCTGTGTGGAGGTTCTCTGGTTGTACTCGAGTATCAGCTCTGTCATGTTCTGATATCTGTTTGGTAAATGCAGTTTGGCCACAGTCTGTTGTGTGAAGGAGACAGTAGTTTGCGCTGTTGTTATAACTGCACAATTGTGAGTTCGTGCTGGTGGTTTTGAGAATATAACACTGGTTCTGGTGCATTTGGTGATTTGCATGACAAATAAGGCTGAATAAGAACAGCGTTTGTACTTAAAACAGCTGGATGTGTTTTTGGGCATGTTTTTGGTAATTAAATGAATTATATTACATTGGATTATACACATTTCACTGATTGTTTGAACTGTCTGACAGAGTTGACAAAAAGATGGGATTATACTTTGACAAGTTGAATTTTTGTGATATATATATATTTTTTTTTTCCAGGTTTACTTTAGACATTTTGGACTTTAACGACTTGATAAATTATTTCAATACTTGGTTATGTACTCTTTGTTGGCAATGAATGAGGTCAAATGTTTTCTGTAAGTCTCCACAAAGTTTTCACACACTGTTGCTGGTAGTTTGGCCCATTCCTCCTGCAGATCTCCTCTACAGCAGTGATGTTTTGGGGATGTCATTGGGTATGTATTCTGTGTACTTATACTTGCACTTGTATGTACTTATACTTGCACTTGTATGTACTTATACTTGCTCTTGTACTTGTGGTTTTGTTTTGAAAATTAATTATTAATTTTCAGTTTCTGTTTCATTTTCCAGCAGTGTCCACCAGAGGCCCTCCTTTCAGACTAGAGACAGTTTTTTTTTTTTTTTTTTTTAAATGCAAAACAAATTTATTAAAAACATGATGTACAAAAATATAAATACTTCATAAAATAAATAAATAGTTTTATAAATAAAATAAATAAGAAATAAATACTAAAAAAAACTTTGGTTGTGCTCCAGTGATCAGACGAGTCCCAGACTAGTCCCAGTTCCGGTCCAGTCCTGGTCTAGAGCCGGGTCCGGTCCCGGTCCAGTCCTGGTCTAGAGTCAGGTACAGTCCTGGTCCAGTCCCGGTCCAGTCCCGGTCTAGAGCCGGGTCCATCTGTAGCAGTGGTGGTGTTTTCTCAGGGAGGTTCTGACGGTCCAGAGCAGGTCTCTGCGGAGAACGTACCAGCCACACGCGCGCCCTGGGGCAGAGTACATGTTAGACTATAGATCACACGCACATTTACAGCCTATTGACCCTTTGCAGCTGATGTCATCAAAATGGTGGTGTAATGCTAACTTTAGGCACTGCTCTGTCTGAACCTCTGTTAGACTTTAATCTTTTAACACAATCTGAACTGATTTATCTGAACTCCCACAGGTGAGCTGATTTGTGCTGTAAACAAGTCCCTCTGAAATAACATTACAGTCACAAGCTAGCTAGCATCAACATTAGCCAACAGTTTTCAGCATATCTTTTTGTAGAAAATCAAGGACCATGGACGTTCAGACTGATTACAGGGTCCTCAAAATGTTCTTTTAAAATTACTTTGGGATTTTTTTTAACTGAGTTTTCTGACTAAAACTTAAAACTTGTTTGAATGTGTTTGCTAGCGGGTGCATTGTGTCTCTATGGTACCTGCAACATTCCACCATAGACATACATGTAAAACACCCCCAAAGTGTTGTAGTATTTTTAGTAATAGTATTTCAGTAGTAATAGTAGTGTTAGTTTCTAGTACTGACATAACATTTTTTGACAGTGTTTGCTAATGTGCATATTGTGTGTCCAACCGCTGAACATTCTGCCATAGAGATACATGTAGAAACCAGAGGCAGGTCACAAAACTGAATGAACATCTCACCTGTTGCTGGATCAGAGCTGTGACATCACTGAAGTACTGGTCCAGGACCCCAGACGAGTCCATCTGAGAGAACTAACACAGACTTGGGTTAGACCCGGTTTAGTCCTGGTTTAGTCCTGGTGTAGTTCTGGTTTAGTCCTGGCTTGGTCCTGGTTTAGTCCTGCTTTAATTCTGGTTTAGTCTTGGCTTGGTTCTGGTTTAGTCCTGGTGTAGTTCTGATTTAGTCCTGGTTTAGTTCTGGTGTAGCTCTGGTCAAGTCCTGGTTTAGTCCTGGTGTAGTTCTGGTTTAGTCCTGGTTTAGTTCTGGTTTAGTTCTGGTTTAGTCCTGGTTTAGTCCTGGTTTAGTCCTGGTTTAGTTCTGGTTTAGTCCTGGTTTAGTTCTGGTTTAGTCATGATTTAGTTCTGGCTTGGTTCTGGTTTAGTTCTGGTTTAGTCCTGGTTTAGTCCTGGTTTAGTTCTGGTTTAGTCCTGGTTTAGTTCTAGTTTAGTCCTAGTTTAGTCCTGGCTTGGTTCTGGTTTAGTCCTGGTTTAGTTCTGGTTTAGTCATGGTTTAGTCCTGGCTTGGTTCTGGTTTAGTTCTGGTTTAGTTCTAGTTTAGTCCTGGTTTAGTCCTAGTTTAGTCCTGGTTTAGTCCTAGTTTAGTCATGGTTTAGTCTATGAACAGAAGTGTTTGGCCCAAGGGCACAAAGACAGTGTGACATGTTTTATGACGATTCAACTGCAGTGGTTGTATTATAGTAGTACTTCAGTAGTATTTGTAGTACTCACACAGGGTGGTGGTGGTGGTAGTAGTAGTAGTAGTAGTAGTAGTAGTAGTAGTAGTAGTAGTAGTAGTAGTAGTAGTAGTAGTAGTAGTAGTAGTAGTAGTAGTAGTAGTGCTATAGGCTATAGTAGTAGTACTCACACAGGGGTGATCCAGGACTTGGTAGAGCAGATTCTGGAAATCCTCTAACTTCTTCTCGTTCCACAAGACTCCGCCGACGCCCAAATTTGGCTCCTGCTCGTCAAACACAAGCCCCACCCCCCGCAGTACCTCATGGACCAATCGCAGCGCAGACGGGCACTGAAGACCAACCAGAAGAAAGTGTTAGTGCCTCACACA